>QVOA01013100.1:0-65284 GCA_014825685.1 Pseudomyrmex cubaensis
TTACGAAGAAATTTATATTTTTATAATAATATGTAGTGACTGTTGCTAAAGTTCTCCTCTCTCTTTCTCTTTCTCTTGATGATAATTCTTTGAAACAGATCTTGTTGATATCAACATCAACGGTGAAAGGTAGCTTTTATCACCTGTCAAGTGCATTTTTTGAGAAAAGATAAAAACTAAAATCAAAAACTATATACATTATTATGTAAAAATATTATATACGATTGAATAATATTACAAATACGAATAATATTACAAATATTATATACGATTGAATAATATTACAAATACGAATAATATTACAAATATTATATACGATTGAATAATATTACAAATAAATATATTTAATGTTATTTAATAACATTTTAAAAAATATTCATTCTACATGTATACCATATACATGTACATGTATGTGTTTGCTATATTCAACTTCAATGAAGCTGTTCCTCGAAGGTTACACAGCCACTCTGTATATATTTTTAGATTGTCGTCTGACATTAAACCGCGTTCATTATTACATTTATTATAAATAAGTGATTCTAGAAAATTGATTAACAATTATTTTTAAAATCAACGGTGATCAAAGAGTGTACGGCCATTTTTTGCGAATTTTGCGCATGTACAGATGCAGTTTACGCACACGTGACGTAGTGTCGGACAATGGTTTAACGATCTTTTTTGTAAGCTTAAGATATCTATTATATCTGATTGTGAGTTATGTATCTTCTTCGAAAGTTACTTATTTCCTTTTGTTGTGTTTTGTTTTCTCTTGAGAGTCGTAAACTTGTTTCATTGCTCTTTGTGTGAATTGTTGCTTTTACAAATATGAACTTTTTCTTTCGCAAAAGAATCACGTAAAAAGCAATGGTGTTGTAAATTTTGCTGAGAGTTCTGCGATGAGACTATCATCGCAGAGGTACGTACGAGACTGCTGAGATATTTATGTAACGTGAAATGAAAATTAGTGATAAATAAAAAAAAGTATAAAAGGAAATGATAAATTGTCAGTCGTCATCGGCGGACTTGTTCTTGCGATTTGTCAAAAGACGTGACTCACGACGTGTCTGAACGGGACACCCGGAATATTCCTGAGAGATTGCGGGTCGTGTAGCTTGTCAAAAGAAATTTTCCCTCTGACGCTTGCACCGTAAGAAGCTTACACTTTTAATGCGGAACGAGGTTCTTTTTTTTACAATATTCTATTCCGATATACCACAGTATAGTGAAATTATTATTAAATATTTCACATGATATTGAAATTGAAGAGAACGTAATATTAAAAAAGAGAGATAAACAGAAAGATAAAAAGAAGTTGTGTGAATAAAATTGGTCCTATTGTTCTACAGAGAGAAAGAGAAAGAAACTGAGGGAGAGAGAGAGAAGGAGAGGAGAGAAATTTATCACATTTTCTCCGTATCAAAAATACCGATGAAATATGTCGACGATGTGTCAGTAGAACGCCGCGTCCCGATTTTTGCTCCCGCAAAAGGATGTCGCGACATAGAAATTCCCATGTTCTCTACAACGAAAATGGGATTCTAGCACAAGGACATCGGCAACGGGGCCGAGTCCTTCGAGCGTGTTCCCGTAACGTAAAACGGGGAATTGGGTCGACGGAGTTAGGTCGGCGAAGTTGAAATCGGGCTGTCCGGGTTGTCTTGCCGCGGAATCGGGTCGCTCGATACAGGCCACCCGGTTGCCCTGTTTTCCCGTATCCAACGTGACTATAACTCTCCCGCTGTACTACTTCGTAACCCGGATATCGCCGGAAACTGGTTCATCCCGCGTACTCGTCGCCGGCGTGTGTCTCCCGCGGAAGCTGTTCCCGCCCCTGCCGCGGCCTTGTTTCCCACAATCCCCATAGGGAAGGGTACACACGTCGTGTACTTCCCTTCACGCCAATCTTCACTCACATTGTTCGCACGGAAACGTGTTTTTTTTTTCTTATACGCACGGATAAGGAGGGCGCGGACAAGTCGCGTATCTACGCGATACCCATAAAGTGTTTATATTATTTTCACAATCTTACAAGAGAGAAAATCTCCAGCGTGATTTGTAGCACGCGTCGCAGTGATAGAACGGTATCAGTTGTTTACGAGTAACACAATAAGGTACTGTTAAATCTACGATTACGATCAAAAGTACGCGAGATACCGCGATTAACGAAAATTGCCATGCTCGAGTGGTTGCACATTTATGCGTCGACTTCTTCATATATATATTATTTATATTATATATTACATATTATCTTTTTTTCTATATATATTATTATTATAATATAAGGAATATTGAAATATATTACACTCTACGCCTGGCGTCGCAATCCTTATGTGAACGATACTTAACGAGAGCCCCTCGTACATGTAATGCATATATATATAATACGTGCACACGCGGAGAGCTCTATCGGACCGTTGGATGGTAACCTAGTTTTGCGTGCGCTCAAACACATATTTACCAACCCAGTTACCTCGGCAGCGCGAGAGATACATTACCGCGCGCCACGAATACGAATCAACAAGCTTCCCGACCTATATAACGTCCCGGATCCCACGAGCTGTACTTCCGCGCGCGCGACCGGCGCGCGTGTATTCCGGGAAATCGATCGCGCGCGCGCGCGCGCGCGACGACGGCCGGCGTCGGTCGCATCGCGCCGTCGCGTCACCCGTCGACGACTCTCCGTTCTCGCGCGAAACATCATCTCATCCTCGCGCTTTTGCCTCTGACTTTCCACATGAAAAATTACGACATTAATGCGTACCCGCTTCTCGAATTGCGTATCGCGCTGATGAAAATGCACTGCGTGCGGTTAAATGCGAGAAAATTTCTCACCGGTGTAACGAGCGCGCGCGTTTCTCAACGTATTAAACCGGATACGAAAGCTTTGTCGAAGGATACCAAAGCCTCTTTCGCGGCCGCGCTACTGTAACGGCATCGTTGTTAAAAGCGAATTGCAATCACCCTGGACGCGCGGTGTGTTGACGAGACAATAATTGATTGAAAATAAAAAAAAAAAAAAAAAAGAAAAAATCGCCGTCGACGAACGTGCACTTGACGCGCGTCGCAGACGCGTAATTCACACTGTCGTCCTCCAAACTAATCACGTTGCGTAACGTTATGTCACGGCGATAATGGCAGCCGTCGGTCGTCATGCAGGTGTACGCATATCATTTTACAATTTCCATCAACAAGCTCGATTGATTTGTCGGAAGGTGCAATACACGTAGCGCGCGACGCGCGCGTTTCGCGACGACGTTGCCGGTGTGACGTTACCGTGAAATCGTTCCCCGTTAATGGTTTTATGATCGCTTCCTGATTTTTTTTGTTCCTGACTTGTGCGTCAATATTTACACATCCGCGTATCGTGGAACACCGTAGATCACGGATTCATTTAACGACTAATAACACGTGGAAGACATCGCGTTATCTGACGCTATCAAAGGATATACAGTTATAATATAACAAAACTCCGATGCACGTTCAACACTCGACGAAAAGAATTAATTTCGCAATACTTAATGTTTTTTTCTATGATTAATTTTGTATCTTTTACAATTGATCGGTCGCTCTGTGAAAAAGGATTTTTAAATTTATAAAACGTTAAGTTTATACGTTACAAAACATTTCCGTGGATATATCTGTAATTATCGTCGATGCTCAGGTTTTATTCATGTATCTGAACTTCTGCCAAGCGAAGCTCATTTTTTATCTTACCAGGCGTACGACAAACGTTCTCATTATCATACAACGGAACGCAAAGGACAGTTGGTCGCGGGGCCTAGTTCAACTTATAGGCGCGTATTATATCCGTCAAGTGGGACATTGTATCAACGTTCGACAACATGCGACGAGAAGGAAGAAAGAGAACGATTCAATCAAAAAATAAAAAAAAATTATCTGAATTTCCACGCGACTCAATTTTGTTTCGTCGCTCGACTTGCTTGTCGATTTATCAACAAATCGCTTATTATACAACGACTGCGCGTGCAAATGTCATTTTTTCTCGGTGCGAAAAGCTGTGAATACGAAATATAAAGTTTTACATGTAAGTTGCGATCGGCTATTAATTTTTTTCAAGTAACACTCGGGTGTACGTTTAAGTCGCGAATGACTGATGAAAATCGCGCGATCATTGTTATTAACGTAGTTAACGTTTTTATTGTGGTTTTGAAAAACCTTATTCCGTCATAAGTGATATTACGTGGTGTTGTGAATAATCGGTATTATATAATGCGACTGCCCGTATACACGTTGAGAAACATCTGGTGGGCGTGCATAAATGTTTTACATGTTAATTTTCAATGTCAATCGAAATGTACTTGAAAATATTCATTATGTTACATATTTATCGGATATACATAATTCCTCTCTTTATTAGAAATTACGAGAAGGATAATTGTTATTAATCACAGAATAATTGTTTCTCGATTTCTTGACTTTTTGACAGGATTAATTTATACATCTGTGATTTATATCCCGTATTTGCTTCGACATTTTTCGATGTTTCTCTGTGCGATACAACAAATACAATTTTGTTTATTTCGTGCATACGGCCGAACATTCGGAATGAAAAATATTGAAATGTTGCATATAAAATGTGATCGTAGAGTTCGTAAAGAGATAAACAATTCCTCCCGGCAAACGGACGCTCGAGAAACGCTCGAGTGAGCGCTAAACGAGCGCTTTCTGTGCCGCGCGCGATGTTTCTTGTTTTCAACGGATATTCTCTCGAACGAATTACAGTGGATTCTCTTGCGCAAGAAATACACTCGGTTCTTTTTAATTGCCGGCCGCGCCGATTATCTCCAAGCTCAATTCCTCAATCTGTACCGCTATAATTCACGTACGGGGTAACGGTACAGCTTCGCCTCGAAAGTAAACGGTTTCGACTCGTTTCCCTTCGCAAGCAAAAGAGAGAAAGAGAGAGAGAAAATCTACGCTGTTTTAATTAAACTCACGTAGATTCCTTGCTTCAGTGATGATCATAAGTCGATCGTGTAATTGTGATCAACACTTACAATTAGCGAGAAAAATCGTATGAACACAATCGTTTGCCATCAATCTACAATGTCGTGAAAATCGAAGAAATGAAAACAAAATTAACGCGTAATCAAAACAAATAAGAATTACCTACTTTAGAAGTAAGACAAGTTTCTAAGATGATGTAAAGTCACTTTTTCTCGAGTTTTTTTTAAGGATTCGCGTCAGACTATAACTGAAACCAATTTTAACTAATTTTTCTTTAAATGAGATTTAGATCTATATAATGCCAATTAAAAAAAAATCGCTCTATTTCTCTTGATTTAACAACTCGAGGACACGTGAAACCAAAAACGTGACTTTGAATTAGTTGAAGTTCGTTTGTTTCACTCCAACTTCGATGAGTTCGAAACGTTATGCGTATTAGTTTAAATTGGTTTGAAAAAGTAATCCTCTTTGTGTTTGCGCTTGCTCGCGCTCTAAGTGGCGCGACACATAACGGGTTGATACACGAGGAACGGGACAGCCGCGAAGTGTGTGCAGCCTGGAAGGTGTTGCTTTCGAAATACCGGCTGGTACGTGCGTCATTCTCTACGCTGGCCGACGTTCTATGTTTCACTTTCGACTCTCGATGTACCGCTCCGCGTAGCGCGGAATGGCCGGCTTAGCGACGGCCTTGACTACGTCGTCGTCGTCGTCGTTTCGCGTCCCCTCTCTGTGTGGTGGGTTTCACACTTTTTGTCCTTCGTGGGCTTGCGAGAGGGCTTACCTCACATTCTCCCAGACGCAGTCGCTATTCCCTAGACTGCGTTCTATGCATATTATTCTCGAGAGCTGCCGTCTTGAACGTCTAAAGTGACTGTCTGTACTTGATTTTATCAGGGACAGATCCAATTTGTAATCTTTTGTCCCAATTTTTTATACAAACTTTTACCTGTACACGCGTGCAATAACAAAGTACAGAAATCTGATAGCTTTTGCTTCTCTCTGCATTTTGTTTGTTTTTGTTTTGTTTTTTGGTTTTTCCATTTTGTTTATCAAAAGTGGATTGTCCCGAAATCGGTGACGAAAAATCTAGTCACTTTATGCACTATTTCATTACCAAAACTCTTTTCAAAAAAAGAATTGTGTAAAACTGCAGATGAACTTTTTCTCTCTCAGCAATTTATATATATATATATATATATATATATATATATATATATCTTTTTTTCGATACTACTTAAGGATAAATTTTTTGTATATGAATGTCTGCATACGATTGTATCGTCGTAGCTTGCAGATTGTTTAGAAAGCGCGTGGCACTTAAAAAATAGAAAACCTTAAAGAAAACGTAAAAAACCAGTATATATATACGTAAAAAATTATCATAAATAAATATTACTATAAATCTTTTTTTTTTTTTTCATTTCAAAGAAGTACCGTCTACTTTTTTATTCTTTTTATCGCAAAATATGCGCGCTATTCGCGAGCCGCTTGTTTTCTGACACTGTTATATCTTTTGCGGAGATTTTGATTTATTGTGCATATTCCGTTTCCGAGTAGAGTGTTGCGTCTCATCGAGTGATTTTGCACGTGTCTGTTTTCGCAATTATCTGTAGGTTTAAAAATGACACTGTCAACAGTACGGTACACAGCCGATAGCAAAAGCTTCGAACGCTTGTTAGCGAGAAAAAATCCAATCGGCGATCGAACTGGCAAAGAAAAAAGAGAGACAACAATCGGAACAATGCGAATAGATGCGAGAGAATGTTGTTCTCGTTCGAATTTCGATTCCCCGTGTCTTTCTCAAAGGTGGAGGAAATAAACTTGCCAGTTTTCTTAAAAAAAGATCGCAATCGAATTGCATCGCGTCTAAGCTCTCTTTGTGTCTCTCTCTCCGTGGGGTTCATGTTGCACATTACGTTTGTACATTTCACTCGGTAACTTTGTCCGGTCGTCGGAGAAAGCACCTCGTGATTGTGAAAAGAAAACAACGTCGTATACGCGGGAGCACACACAGTGTTACGGACGTACGCTGCACCTGCAGTATTTACGCGGAAATCCATAGTCTTTCCTGGAAAAGTGACTATACCCTGCGCCGCTGGGTATTACCGTACGACAACGCGCGGTTTCGCTCGATGCTTCGAGCGAAACAAAGTGACGTATCATTTCGTGCGGTTTCAGGAAAACGTAATTTCAGAAACGCGCGTAACTTCGGCGTCGATTATCCCTCTGCGCTATTATTCGACGAGCGCGCTCTTAAGAAAATTACTTCGGTCCCATTTTGCACAATGTAATCTTTCGCAACCTGCGCCGCGTTGTGCCACAATGCCTAAGGTTTTGCCGTCTTTCAAGCAAAATCGGATTGAAGTATAAAACTAGCGTCATATATATATAGATATAAATATCTTCGCGGAATTCAAATTGGTCTAAAACTGTGTTCATCGAGAAGCAATTATCGAGATTCGAGATCTGTTTTCGGAATGGAAGTTTCTAAAAGGAAATTGAAAAAACATTTGAGAAATACTCTTCTCAATTGAGATAAAAAGTAACTTCAAATCCGTTGTTGCAACGGAGAAAGGTATCTTTGTAACAAATATATAATTGCTATTTATATCGCTAGTATAAATCGTGTAGGGTAGAACAGTAAGTTTATAATTTAAATGAACGTTGCGCGGCGCACATACGTGCGTTATGACAGCGGGAACTATAGTCTGTGATAACGTAACGTTTCAGATCAAGGAAACGACGACCAAGCTCGAACAATGATTCCGAACGAACGTACAACGGTTGGGGCGACAGGATGCTCTGTGGACGTGAGGGTTGTCGCAGCAACGAGCACGGTGATTGCATGGACGAATGCGCTGCCGCCTTAGTGTTAATGTCACTCTCATGCTCACCTCATAGTCCTCACAACACCCCGCAACTGCACTGCCAATATAATTACGGTATAATATATACTTTAACATTTTTCTGACATAATATATATGTAACATAAGCCCTGGAAAATTCGTGTTACATCAGTGAAATTAATAATATAGAACATATAGTTTTACATAAAATTAATCAGTTTTAGTGTAATATTATTTTTCGCTTGTATTGTATATGCGCGATTCAACGACTTGCGAAACGAGACACACATTGTTAAAGTAATCAATCTCGTGCAAAATAAATGATCTCTGACGCGAGCAGAATATGGAAGAAATCTGATCTGCGACAGGTTCATGGGGGAGTCGTGGAGGCGGAGGCGGCAGCATGATTGCCGGCTCGCCGGGTGTCGGCGGCATGTCAAACAGCAGCAGCAGCAGCAGTGGAGCTTCCTGGAGAAGCGGCACCCCGAGCCCGCCCCTCAGTGAAGAGGGTGTGCCAACCAGGAGTTCCCCTTGCCCGGCATCCTCGCATCCTTCGCACAACCAACCGCACTATCCGTACAATGCGTCTGGCTCATCGTCGAGCAGTACTCCGGGTTCGACCACGCTGGACGAGGGGATAGTGCCCGACTACATCGAGGAGCAGCACCCCCGTAAGAAGGTTAGTAACCTTTTCCAATGTTCGTTCACCTTATTTCTCTCGGGCGCGACTCAACTTGCGTCGCCGGCGCCATCGTTTTCACGCTTACAACTTTCGTCAATACACACGCGGCAAGTTCATTGTTGAATGTGCTAATCTATTCGGCAGAATTTCTGCAATTTCCGACGAACTATTGAGGAAGTTTCTCGCGCGATAGAGAACAATTAGCACATCGCGTATTTGAACAAGAAGAAAAGATCGCGAAGCGCAATTACATTGACTTCCGCTATGCACGTCTTTATCAACACTACCGTGACCTTTGGAACTAATTTTCCGAGTCGCGTGTTCGCGCTACTTGCGGCGGTGCTCGCCCTCACCCGCTGTCTTTGAAAGTCTTCATTGACCTTAATCTTCGTGAATAACGTGCACTCTCGCGCAACCAACGCGCGCCCAATTCAACTTACTAATAATCGAGACGAAGACAAATGATTTTTATAACAAGACTAATGCGCGGCAGTGCCGTTCCTTGGATTCGCGACATTGGCATTGCAAGATTTTTGTCTTACGTATGTGTCTTGATTCTGGTATTCGGATGCTGGCTATCATTTAATTTAAAGAAAAGCGTCAGGAACGACTCAATCGACGATTACTTGCTCCAATAATTGTTTGTTATTTTAATATATTTTTATTATTACAATGTATATTTGTGTCGTCAATAAAATTTATTGCACATATTCGATCGAATAAAAATTGAGTCGTTAAAAGATTTCCTAGATTCAGTCGCAAATTGTTCATAATTTCGTGCATTTATTTTCCCATCAGATCCACTCGTCGCGGTTCGAATTGCTAACGCAACGAATTCTGACGCGCATAGATAAAAACGTTTTGTACTTTAACAATATAAAAAAAAAAAAAAAAAAAAAAAAAAAAAAAATACAAGTTCGCTGTGATAAAAATCGAGTGTGGCCTTCGAGACGTCGCTGCGCGCTTGTGTCTCCGCCGATTAATTCTTTCCGTATCCGCGTAGTATTATAGATAGCAGTTTGCTTAATTAACATCAACAACGGATAAGTCTTTTGCGTAAGTCATCGGCGTGGGGGTGGACTTTGTCGTGTTGCGTACGTGTACCGTTTGATTAGATTATAAATTGGCTTCCCAGAGTCTCGCGTATCTTTCATATACAGGATTAGATAATTGTGTTTTGAGATTAAATCTCGATCTGTTGGCGTTTAGAAAAGAATCGATACTTTTATACACAGCGATTATTGTATTTCCATTGTCGCGAACAGAAATTCTCTTCGATCGATTGCTGTTTCGTCGAAAATCGATCGGACGTGTATCGAATATCGTCGAAAGTTGAGCGTGTCGCTATTTTAAATAAAGCCAATCCCAGATTTTCAGAAAATCAGGTCAGCGTCATTCTGAATTAACGCGAATGGATGGTATTTACATTATAGAAGAATTAGAACTTTTTCTTTTAATCGAACGATTTTAGCCGATCGATATTTTTCACGTGTAATAAACGTTATTTTTAACATACCTATAGTAAACTAGTTTTCTTTCTTTTTTTATTTTCGAGCGCAAACAAGTCAGTGAAAACGAAATCGCTTTCGATCGTTTCGTAACGTAACACGTTCGATGTTCGTGCAGTGCGGTGCAAGCAGCCGAAAAAAATGAGACATCATTCGTAACGTCGTAATATTAAAAAAAATTATAATTCAGAACAAAATATAACAAAAACTGTACATACATAAAATTTGCTTAACAGGTGAGTTTTACAAATTGATTGCGCATCTCGAGAAGTAGTTCAAGATGATTTAAACCCGGCAAATACTTGTGTGATCCGAGCTTACTATAATATTGAAATTCCTCACGTGATATGCAGCGTGGATTTAGCGCGCGCGCTATTGTTACATGCTGGCAATGACAACGACGCGCGTCGGCCCTGACCGGTCAGAGATGCAAGGCATAGAGAGAAGCCTGCAGATGCGACCGTACAGTCGTATTAGCTAAGCGCGAGCCAAGTCCGTATACTCGCCAAGTCGCCGTGCGTGCGCGCGCGCGCGCGGACGATGATGACATAAGCGCGCGCCGGCCGAGCCAAGGATGTAAACACGCGCGGCGATTTTTTGGTATTTCGTAAGACGGCTAACAAGCCTGGACCTTGGAGGTATTATCGCCCCGCGCTAATCTTAGGTGCACGCAGCTAGTCGCTGCTTTCGGCTGCTTGCACGGGAAATCGGCGAGCCGCGGCGTGGTGGCAATCGGTGGCGGCGGCGACTTCGCGCTTCTCGCGTTCCCGAAATAGCCGCTAAAAAGAACGTGGAAGAAGAAGAAGAAGAAGAATCTAACGGATCGACACACAAACCGTTGCTAAAACATGCTTCTCTGCTTTATGTCTTTACAGATACGGGCGAAAGTCAACCAGGATCCAATCGAATCGGAACCAGGCGCTTGCGCGACTTTCGAAAGCGAACAGGTAAGCCCGATTTCCTTCTCGTGTAATTGGAGACCCGTTCGAACGGAAATCTCGCAGGTGCGAAATTGCCGCTCGCTCCATTTTACCTCGGCAAGGTCATTTTTTCGCAATCGCAAATTCTGCAAGTACGAGAACCGAGAGCGTTTTGTGTGCTGTTCGCATCGAATCAAATTTTATTGAGCGGCTTTTAAACCGCTTCGATTCAGACTTCTCTTCAAACAGGTTGTGGATTTGATAACAGTAATATGTAACTTGTTGAACTGAGACTTACTACTTTAACATTAGATGTGTGCAGCTCATGCACTTGCAAAGCAATTTGTGACGCAATTCACGAACCAAGCGCGGCTCATATTTCGATAATAAATAATAAATCTGAACAAATGCGCATTTAGTTGTGCAGTTTTATTTTTTTATAATGAAGTAATTAAACTTTCTACATAAAATGAGTAAGCAGTAAAACAATGAGAGTTCGGTAGTTCTTACTAATTTTTCTGTTTTATGCGTATTATTTTTTTTCGGAAGTAACTCGATATTTTTCGATATTTTTCAACTGTAACGAGAGATAAAAACAAAATTTCTGACGCGCCTTATCGCACAAAATCGCTCTTTTCTCCCGAAATACAATAATAGCTGCGATGTTTGAAGAACAACAGAAAGCGAACGGGAGGCGAACTTTTCGTCTTAAAACTAAAACTTTGCCCGCAATCATTCAAGTCGGTGCAACCTTACGGGTGTGAACCTTGATTATTCGAAATCCGTCGGTGTGTGCAGAGCATGCAGAGTTCGTATGTAACGCGGGCTTCGAATCTACTACTATATCTCAAACCGCCACCACGCTACACACTCCTCTCTCGGATCAATATTATTCGTAACCTAGTTTACCGAAGGTTCCTACTTTCACCAGACTGCAAACCGCGCGCGGTCGCCGTTTAAAGTCATTCATCTTGATTCGCGCGAAATCAATAATAATGTCATCTCGTGCGCGCATCATCCGTGATTCTAAACAAACACGTAGTCGCAGTCAATCAGATTCGACGTATGATTTATATACGTATACATATACACATACGTATATACGTATACGAGGCGTTATATCGCACATACGGTTTCGACTTTCACTCGCGCGACACGGACGCACGTAGAATGACCGATTTTTTGAGGACACGTTCTCTTTTTCGCGCACTTCCAATGTCGTATGAATATTTTTAAATTGAAACGATAAACAGTCTTGCTGTGGCAACTACGTAACGTACACTGCCTCGCGTCAATCTCGTATAATTTAATTTTCTCGGTATATGTTTCCATAAGGTTATTATATCAATTATCTTGTAATTATGATAAAAATTACTCAGAGCAATTAGATATTCAAAAATCGAGTGTATCTGAATATCACTCACAGTGCATTATAAACTTCCTACTACAAGACACTTTTCTCTCGGTGTTACATTATCTCACGTTACGTAATACCGTAATCGAGTAACCGACGATGAAACGATTTCAACGAACAATATGTACGTGCGTGTGTAACTTTATTCTTCTTTAAAAAAATCGCAAAACTGTTCATCGGTTTCTCTCAGTTCTCAGCGTGAAAGAGAAAGATGGCCACCGTGTATTTGCGCCTGTGTACACACGCACCTGACCCAAATGACCGACTCGAGAATACCTTCACGCGCGAACACGGCGACCAAGGTTGTCGGCGTCGTTCCATAGATTCTCTCATCGCCTAGTGCTCGTCATCATCGCGAAAGGTCACTCGACCGAGATAGGGAGAGAGACGACGATGCATCGTTTCCATATCGCGACATCCATGAACGGCGATTCCGATAGGCGGCACAAGGGGGAATAGATGGCGGAGGGAGGGTGGGAGCCAGGAAGTTCCAGTCGAGACTGTATCGCATTGTGGAACGACTGCGACAGAGAGTATACTACGCTTCCGTCTCCCCGCCGCGATCCGCTCCCCCCGACCGGTGGTAACACGTGCGCAGTGCCGTAACTGCGCGAATAGATCGACCAAGAGCGTGGACTATGTGTTTCATACAAGGGGTAGAGAGATTTTCTTTGTCTCTCGGTCGACCGTGTCACGTTTAATATAGGTAGAATAGATTTTCATCCGATCAGTCCAATCGACTCGATCGAAATCACGATCTCGCGACAAATTTTGCTTATATGTTTGCCGATATCGAGCGTACTATCAAGATAATCGTAGTAAAAACAAACTATTGGAAAAATGAACTTTTCACGAGAGCAGAAGGTGTTTCTGAAAAGACGAGAGAGAACTAAATTCTCATCAAAAGGTCGTGCACGTGCGCCGTAAAATATCCTTGGGGCGCGCGATTCAGATAGCGGGCAAGTTGAAAACTGATATTTTTCGAACATTAAACTTCCGAGAAGACAATTACAAACTTGATATTTAATCTATATCTTACACGGAACACTTAAATATTATATTTTAGTTAAATATGATATTTTTGATATGGCTTCTCGAGAGGATGTTACATTTTCGCTGAATCTGAATTCTCAGAAAGAGAATTCAGATGCGATAAAGAATCCGACTTATGTGCCAAATTATTTATTGCGATCGGCGTGGAAATTACGATGATCCGCGTACATTTTCTCGAAAGTATCAAAACAACAGCTCTCCTAAATTCCGAGAGTTGATACAGATTTATACGGCGATTCGCTGAAATCTCTCACATTTTCTTCGCCGAAAGCGTTTTCAGAGACTGTATCTTTAAAAAAAAGTGACGACGATTCGCACGAGTCAATTTGCACGAGCAACGAAAATTTCTCATTGAAACGCGTCGCGCACGCACCGTAGAATATTTCTGTACGTACCATAAACGCGCTTGCACATGGACCTAGATCTCCGGGACCGGCGCTGTTGGTGCATCGCGTCGCAGTGCACACCACGTGACGTCACCACGAGCGGCACGTGCCCCCTTCCCTTGCCCGCGCCCCCCGGTGCTCCGAATGCGGCCTTACTTGGCGACGAAAGAGTGGGGCGGGGCAGGACGGGAGGGAAACAACGAAAGAGGGGGTGCGGAGGAAGGTAGTTAAGGTCACCGTGGCCCTGACTGCACGCGCGCGAAATAATATCGGTGTGCGATCTGCTACGTGTATGTGTGTGTGTGTATGTGTGTGTATATGTGTTGCATGTATCTGTCGGCGCGTATATCAGTGCACGTGTATTCGCGCGTCTGTGTGAGTGCGCGTCCGTGTGGGTGCAGCGCGCGCGGAGAAACGCACGGAAGATTTATTTCTAGTTCCGCGTACTGTCGCTGCTTTTCTGACCAAGGTTTTGTCGGTTGGATGCACGAGTCTTGCGAGTGTCCCACGAAACGGACCTTGACCGTCGGCCTTCCGATGTTCGGACGGTCGTCATACCGTCTGCCTGATCGGTGTAGATCTTCATCAGCGATACGTACCGCGATGACGCGACGGTTTCTCGATTATTGCTCGTACTTCGAAGCACAAAATAAAAGCTTTCAGTTAACCGAGGGAGAGGAGACCGTTATGACGCGCAATGCACTTTACGGCAATGGCACCGGATTTTATTTCGGAGTAAACTTGCTGGAGAATTTCAAGAAAAAGAGACACAATCGTAATGTTGCATACGGTCTAGATCGAAAGGATTGAAAACATTCGGTAAGTTTGTAAGTTCCTGAATGCATCTAAATTACCTAATGCACAGAAAGTGTTTTGTCATATTCATACACACACACACACGAGGTATCTTCCGCTTGATTCGCATGGAACTTGAGTACTTGCGAGGAAAAAGACTATGACGTATATGATTTGAATTCGAAAAATGTCAGCACAGCTTATCGGCTATCAATTTAACGATCGTGCCGCCGGTATTTGCGTATGTTCTGGGCCGCTAGGTCGTGTTCTGACACGTTCGTTCATCTTACGTAATACTCGGTTGCGTAAACGGTTGACGTTACCCGGAATACTCACCATACATACATTTCTGCCCGGCAACAGCTCCGTACGTAATCGTCTTTTCACGTCATTACCCGATTTTTTCGCTAATATTTGCATTTTTTTTTCTTTTTTTTTTAGAAATTGACGTAAACGAAATGTTACTTTTGTCATGATTATTTATAGTATGTTAGTTTTGCTAATTGCAGGCTCGTAGAAATTGCGTATACATGTCTGCTATGTATATATACATATTTCTAATAATAATATTTTAAATCATAACAATTCGCTTTACAACTTGAGTAATTTAAGTTTGCCAAATCAATCGAACGCGATATAAATCTGATATTTTAAGCTCGTCGGAACGCGAAAGCAAGAAAAAAAGACATTGGATAAAATAATCAATGATCGAATGCACTTGTGAGAAGTTGAAGGTTAAGGACGACCAGTATATTTATTTGCGACAGACGTCATTCCGACACTTTTTAAGTATCTTATTAATAAGTTTTTTTACACTCGCCATGTAAATTCTGTACACAAATTAACATATCTTAATTAAAGAGACAGAGAGAGAAAGAGAGAGCTTTCTTATATTCAAAAATAAAAAGAAAAAAACATTTCGACATAAAATCGCGCATTAATAAAAATCGATCGACGATTCGAAAATGTTAACGATCAGCAGAAAAAAATCACAAGTATCCGCGCCGATTGCGAGGTAGAAATCTTTCGTGCACACCACGTCCCGCTCGTGTTGCATAGATTACAGACATCTGTCGCGCTTAGTCAAGGTCAAAGTCATCGTATGACAATGTCATTTCTGATCTATAATGTCGCGTGTATAATAATCTCTTTTTCTCGATAAAAGGAAACACGATCTCGTGACAATTTTCGAAACTCTTTCGCTCTTCTCGTAGTATATGATTCGAAAATTTTCGCGGAATTATTTTTTCATGAAAAATTATAACGTCAAAGTATATGTAATATCTTTCTATGCGGAGATTCCGCAAATTAACGAGGAGGTCTATCCGTTTCACATCAACTCGCTAACGCTTCGCCGTTATCAGTTGCGAGCATTTTTTGTAACACAATGTCAAACAAGATGATGCTTTATTTCCATGATGCGCGCAGGCATTATGACATAAGTCAGCGACCATGACACCGTACGTTATATACGTTCGTAAGGAAAGACTCGTTTTTCTTCTCTCTGTCCGCATCGCTGTAATTCTCGCCAATATTGCGTGTAATTGATTATTTTCTCAAACCAATAAATTATTTCGATTTGCTTTCTCAGCGCGCGTAATCGCTTAGATCGAAATAAAAACTATATTTGGTCTTGTTACTTTTTTTTTTTTAATGTAAATTTGACAAGAAGTTCCAATAATAATTCGGCGTAAAACAAGCATTATAAAATTGTTCCACTTTTATCATTATTATAAAAGATAATTAGACAGTAATTTGACTATCTGAAGATAGCGTATAATATAGTGAAAGTTTCCTTGCAATCGAATGATTCGCCATTAATTGTAGCAGTATCACACGATGAGGCTTCTTCTAGTTTACTACGACATGACGTCATGTCTAGAGCGTTGAGCTCTTTATTGCAGTCAATGTTAGACCTCTCTCTCTCTCTCTTTTTCTCTCTCTCTCTCTCTCCTTCTCTTACACTTTTCGACCGGGAGAAGAACCAAGGACGCTCGTTCGCAATTTTCAGCTTGTAACCAGACACAACGACCTGGTGGGGATGAGATATGCCGTGCAGCTCGTTGTCCTAGGTCCTGACTGTCTTTCTTTTTTTACGCACGCCGAATTGACGAACCGTTCAACAGAGTGAATAATCTTTTTTTCTTATCGAGCATTGTACGTCGAGCATGTGTATAAATATTTACTTTTAACTAGAGTCACTCATTATTTTTAAATAAACGCTTTACGATTGACCTCGTGTGCAATGTATATTATTTAATGCGCTAAAAGTCGGTCGTCTAAAATTATACAAATTAGAAAATCATTCTTAATTACAACACTTTGAGGTGTGATATAAATAAAATTAATAGAATTTCTCTCATTTTCTCTTTTCTCCGACTGTTTTCTATATTTATAACACGAGAGGAAGTTTGTTTCATGTATTTCTCCAACGAAATCGTCCGAGAATATTTTCACTTTTGACAAAGGAAACGTTTCTTTGAAACTTGTAAGAAATTATTCTTCGGATTTCAACGGATTTATAATTAACAGTTAACTGTCAAGGATCTTACACTTTGGTTTATGACGGTATTGATTAATCGATCGGGCTTCTATATGTTCTTTAAATACGAGTAATTGCTCGAAATACTTTTGCAGTTGGAGGTCAAGGTAGAACACGGTCGATACGAGACATTCGCGCGGGCGCAAAACGAATCTCGAGATGCGATCGAATATATCAAAATGCTGATTTTTATCGAAACGGCACGAGAGTTAATCCGCTGATGTATTATGTTTTATCAATTTGATAGTTCAAAGATGTGAAAAAAAAAAATGCTTCTTGTTTCTCCGTTGGGTAAAACAAATAAATTCGACAACTGTGAAACAGAATGATAAAATATTACAGCATTCGCAATATAAAATTGCGGAGTCACCTTGAATTTAAAATAAATATCGCGCTACAATAAACGTATAGCTCTATCACTAGTCTATTATTGGAGCAAGATGCCACTTTATATATAAACCGGGAGTCGTCAAGTTATGAAACAGGCATCAGGTAACTACATCCATTTAGAGAGAGCAAAGTAAAAAAATGCTTAGGAAGCTCGGCAAGCTGTTATTATAATATATAATGAAAAGTAAGAGAAGAGATTATTTAAAAAGTCATCAAAAATGCGGAACTCAATATTTCGATAAAAGCAATAAGATGCAAAATTAAAAAAAAAAATTATTTATTCGCTTTCATATAAACTTTCTAACCAGTGCAATTTATTGCGTTTGTTTCAATATTATAATTAAAAGTTACTTTAACGTGTATGCAGCAAGACAAAGCCTTATTGATCGCTTAATGCTCGCGATAAGCGGATAGCTACGTTATCGCAATTGCACACTGATTAGCGTAATTTTTCGACACAAGTGAGATGCACGCGACAATTTATTTTTATTATATTTATTTTGTGATATATAAAGATGCAGACGTGTTTGATCTTTTCTTTCAAACTGACAATGAGACGTGTGACGTGCAATTAATCCCTAAGCCAAGCTTGTCAGCTGGCTATGTGGAATTTACATAAGCCGTTTTTACATCCGCGTAGATTGCAAGCAACTTTCTCTCGGGATCGATCTCGGATCGGAAAGTCGTATATCTCTTTGCGATTCTCTAGAATCCGTCAAGTGAAACCGGTATTAAACTATAAAATTGATGAAAGTACAAATCGCGGCGTTTTTTTTTTTTTTTTTACAGGAATTGCACGAATGCCGTTATCTTCTGTAGCATGTCAAATTTGATATAAACGGTTCGATTAAACACAATAATGATTATCAATTCTCTCGCTAAACAGAAATACAAATGACAATTGAAAGACCACACACAGCTATTGTTATAAATACGAATGAAACGATGCGAACTTGTAAATTTTTGTTGACACGCATAAAAAATAAATTAAAAATATAATTTTATGATAAAAAAAAGTTCTGACCTGGATAAAATTATTTTAACTGTTCTTTAAATAATAAAGTTTAAATAAAAAATAAATTAAAATATATAAATATATAAATATATAAATTAAAAAATATAATTTTATGATAAAAAAAAGTCCTGACCTAGATAAAATTATTTTGGCTGTTCTTTAAATAATAAAGTTTAAATAAAAAATAAATTAAAAATATAATTTTGATGATAAAAACAGTTCTGACCCAGATAAAATTATTTCGGCTGTTCTTTGTTTAAATAATAAAGATTAAAATTATGTTTTCCTCATGAGAAATAAGTTTCGCATTTTTGTTCGCTTCTCGTCTCGATAAAGTGTAACGATTGAAGAATTTGATTAAAAGAATTGCGAACACATCTATTCCTATTTGCGCGTGGTACGTAACTGTAAACTGGTCCTAACACAGACCGCGCCCACTTTGTTGCTCAACTTGTATAAACCGAGGAGAACCGGTGTGTGTACGGCGTTGCAAGGCCGTTGACAGTACCGGCGAATCAATCGTTGTCACGCTTAAGCAGACCTGCTTGCTCGTTCGCTCACACTCCGCTCGTGCGTGCCCAGCTGATTCGCCGCGCCGCGAGAGACCAGCAACCGTTCACTGATCGAGGGTGAGAACGAGAAGAAAGGAAAGAGAGAAGTTTAATGCCATAACCCCCACCACGCGCCGCAAAAGTTACAAAGCGTTTTTTAACAATTCAGTGAACAAACATCAATGATACCGAGTGAAAATTTCGCTTTTGAATTAAAAATGTTCAATTTTTGTGTTCTTTACACTCTCCGATTCGCGTACAATAAAAGCGCGATCCGCCATGCAAGTTCCACAACTGACAACTTGGCAAGACCGTGTTTTTTCACGGCGGTTTTAAACAGAAGGTATATACATACGTTTCTAAATGCAAGCCCTTATAAGCTGCAGAAACTAGTGTTAAAAGTTCTTTAGAAAGTGTACACATTTTCAGTGTTTGGTATAAAAAAAATAATAGAAGAAAACTTTTAAATCGCGAGGCGGTATGTGTATGTACAGTGCGCGACAATGAAACGGTTCCGAGACGAGAGGAGAGGGAAATGCCTTCTCTACGTGCGCTCGCTCTCTTTTAGTCGTTAAAAGGAGAAGTAAAACAACGCACAGAAAGCGAATCCTCCCTTGTCTCTCGCGAAACCGATTCGCCGCGTTGAGAGAAAATACAAGAGAAAACGGAAATAAATAACGAAACAGTATATCCAGAATACACGAGACACGCAAATGAATAATGCAATTACGAGAAGTAGATAAAAATCCATCAAAACATTCAAAACAAACAGATAAGTTGACACATGCACACTTTAAATAAGATATCAATTCAGTTTGCGAGAGATAAGATGCCAGATGCTTTTTTTTTCAAAAAGAAAAAAATTGCTTAAAGATTCGGACTCTCAAATCAGTAACACGATAACGTCAGTTTCGTTGTTGACATGTCTCAATAATATAAGAGAAATGTGACAAATTGCATCGCAATTATAAGAACAGACACATAAAAGATGGGAGAAAGACCAAGTACGATAACTCCCGCGGTTTTCAAAAATATTTTCCCGCCCTATGGGGATAATGTATATAAGGATATTCTTC
Organism: Pseudomyrmex cubaensis; assembly: GCA_014825685.1. NCBI lineage: Eukaryota > Metazoa > Arthropoda > Insecta > Hymenoptera > Formicidae > Pseudomyrmex > Pseudomyrmex cubaensis. The sequence continues at coordinate 20,147 of QVOA01013100.1, forward strand.
GTAGAGCATCTCTTTTTTGTCTCGTTAATTTCGTTCAGCTGACAGTGATTGGCCAAATGGAATTCGTTCGACGTGCTCAAGTATTTTCCTTTGTGCAAAAATTCACGGAAGTAACGACCTTTGCCGTGCCGTGCCTGATATATTTTAACATATATTTTAACGATCTTTGAACACGTGAGTCTGCCAGCTCTATATCTGTATTCGCTTTTGCGTTTTTTTCTTCTTCGTTTTTTAATGTGAACATATTAACGACTCGCGCGCACAGTCAACGATACAGAATTTGCTGGTGGATACACACGAATCTCTCGAATATGCATATCGACGATCGAAAGAGACGACCGACGATTACGTGTGTTGCGAGCAAGATCACGTGAAGCAGGCGTGACAAAACGATTTACAAGTGTTTTTATTGCATTGATTAGCACAACCAAGTGACGCGTCTAAATATGCATATCCTATCAACTTTATATTGTGATTGATATGTAAAAACTTTCTGCGAACGAGATTGCATAAAGAGCGATTACATTATATTTTAAATATCTGTAAATATATAATTGCGATGTTCGCGAGAAGATTCTTCTTATTTGCTATTCACCGTAGAGATTAGATATTAGAAAGATGTCGTCGTAGGTCGTCGAGTGAACGACGACTTTTGAATGAATATTTTTACTTCGGTGCAGAGAAGAGAAAAAACTATTTTTTGACGCATTTTCGTGTTGTCGCGGTATATGGAGAATTTATGATTACGCTTGATCGGAAACACGCAAGTTTGTTCGGAACAAACACGACGTTTTTAAAATATTTGATCTTTCGATGTGACGTGGATGTGCGTACGTTTTTTTACAAATACCATGCGTGGTATTATATTGAGAGCGCAGACATAAACACACCATCTCGCCATTAAGCAAATAATCGCGTGCAGATTTACGTGTGTGCGCAATCAAGTGATTCTTATTTTTTCAAGTGTTGAAACTTCCGTCTGCCGCGTGATGACAAATTCAACTGGTGTTTTTTCTTCTAAGAGAATTTAACGATTTCTAAATGTGTGTATAATGATTTCTTGTCGAATATATCACTAAATTGTCGTCTAAATTGTCTAGGACTAAATACTAAGACTAAATACGTTTGTCTAGGACTAAATAATATTAAATGCGTTTCGTTTTCACTGACTTCCGGAAATATATCTTATCACAAGAAGAGTTGCACAATTTCTAAACAAATGATGGAACAAAGATAATCCATTCGCGGATTCTCCGATAAAATTTATGTGTATGTTTATCGTGAGTCTAGATTTTTTGATGAAGCAAGAGAGAATGTACGTATATTTTTTCTAATGTACTATGTATATTTTTTCTAATGTACTATTAAATTGACTAAAAAGTTTATATATTTTTTCTTGATATAAAAAGGAAATTAATTGTAATGAACTAGTTTTGTATATTTCTGCTACTTTTTATAGCGAATTTTACTCTCTTATAATCTTTTAAAAGTTTAAATGTTCCGCTATAAATTTATTTATGAAACTATATCCCACACAATATATTATCTTTAAATGCACAAGCGGATGATATCGTGCAAGCCGAAAGTTCGCCGCCTATCGAGAGAGCACTAGATCTTTTTTTACGCAACAAAATCAGCGTCTCGTGACCTTGAATCGGTTATTGAACTCCGGCTGTCCGATACAAGCGATGCGTCGGCGCGAAATATCCGTCGAGTTTGGAAACAACGTTATACGTGCGTGTTTTCTCGCCTCGTCGCCAATAAACACGCTGAAATAAATATTTCTTTCTTCTTTTACACAAACGGGCTTCAGAGCTGTCCTTGAAAAAATGTGGCCTTATCCGAGAACGGCTGGCAAGACGCGTGTGTATGAAAAATCAATGAACGGTAACCGCTTCGGTCTTTTATTAGTTTCGGCATGCATTAAAAGCGCAACGCACGTGCTGCTTCGTGACTCAGCTGGTACGATTGCTGGTAGAGAAAACTAGTGCTAACTCGTAAGCAACTGCATGTATTTCCGCGACGTTAATGCCAACGTTCAACCCGAGTCGAAAAGTTTGCTACTTATTTTTTATCTGCATAGTTTTATCATATACTTTCTTATATATTTTTCTGCTTGTATATTTTAATTTATATATAAAGTTTTTAATCTGTAGAGGGCCGGCATTTTTCCATTGAAATCTTAAACGTTTTTTACAGAAAATTTATACATATGTAACTTACATGTACCATACAATTGCTAAGTCTGTTGCTGGATCATACGTGGGCCTTCTAAAGATCAAGATTTTTCTTCGTTTAGATTTTAAACAAATAAATACTATTTTATTTTGACTACAGTCAAAATAAATACTATTTTATATGGAAAAAATAAACCTTTGCTTTGTGCGTGAGAAACATAAGCGGAAAATTGATCTGAGTAAGATTTAAGCGGTCATAAAAAGCAACAGAAATTTATATGAGAATAAACTTGTTGGAGAAAATATTCGGATATCTATTTATGCTGAAAACGACAGTTTTCGACTAACACACGTTGGCAATTTATTCCAATGCGCGCGATTTAAAAATTACTCTCGCGGCACAACTCTCTTCTTTCAAAGCCATTACTTTAAATCATATTTTCAGCCGAAACGGTACTACCGGTTTTCGGCTGTAACTTCTTTTATATGCGACACGGGCAGGCAGTCAGGGAGACGAGAAAGGGAGCGGAGGTGTTCTGGGTAATTGCTTAACGAGGCCTGGCTGCGCCGGTATTGGATACACTCTGCACATATATAAACGGCGATGCACGGCCTTGAAAAAGAAAGAACAAACTTGAACTCTCTTGCAAATTTTAAGTGTCTTGCGAATATCTCCGTTTCGCTTCTTCATATTGTTGCGTTTGGATCGTTTCTCGCGCACTCGCGCGAGCGCTTTGCTCTAACGCGCGTTTTCAGCACAACGTGCTCTCCTTAAAAGCTACACTTTTATTAATAGTCGAAAACGCGATTACAAAACGCATTCCGTACGTTCGAACGCGTCAATTTGTCTTGACAGCTTGACTGTTTGACAGCTTCGTTTATAGAAAACAGTTGCTCTCATGTTCAAAACAAAAATCTCTCGCACGTAGAAACGGCGACCGAAATCTAATTTGCAACATGTATCACAAACGTGTACCAAGTTAAATTGTGTGCGCTTGTGCACGAATAATAGAAAAGACGACAAGGGCAATTAGATTTAGGATTCGTTGATGACTGTTTAATGCGCATTCAGTCTGAACAAAACCGTTCTAATTACCATTTATTCATGTATTGCGCAAGATGTGTATTCACAGTTAATAACAATACATTCTGGGAACCTCGTGGAGTTATTCATCGCGAGCACAACGCGAGTGATGCGATCTGCACAAGCTTGCCATTTTCACAATTGTCACATGTAAGCGTCGTCTTGCTCTCGCAACTTTCTACCTTTCACTGCGTTTTTGCTGGATTCAAATTTGTATGTTGCGTGTGTGTGTGTGCATATATATCCGCACGTGTGTGCGTGCGTACGTACATATAAGTCGCGTGGGAGCTTGTTGAACGGTCGTTCCTTACCATTTCAACAAACGCCGGAGCCGCAACGGCATCCACGCGCTGTAACCTGGCGACGTAAACAACGCATCTGCGCAGGCGCGGCCGTTCCTCCCGCACCGTTGTCGCTTCTCTCTCGGTTCGCATTTTCATGCTCTCATCCTTTTCTCTCTCGCGTCGTTTCTCTCGCTTCCTCTTTCTTTCGCTCGCGCACACGTTGTAGGTCGATTCTCTTGCTCGTGAGCATCGAGCAACCATCGCTTAGCAGTCTTCTTAGTGACGACGCTGACCTTCATAAAGTCCAACATACAATGGCCGGCCGCGCAAAACCCAACATTGAACATTTTTCTATGCCTAAAAACAGCTTCTTCGTGCACTGCAACAATGCGAACAATGTTGGTATTTGCTCGTTTGGTGCGGTTGCAACATAGCGATGGCAATGCTATGTCGCTCTCTCTCTCTCTCTCTCTCCCACCGAGAGTCATTAGACGCCATTGTATTTCAAGAGAGGAGAGAGATAAAGAGAACGTTCGAATACGCACCAGCGGATTTGTTTGTAATATCGATAAAAGACGACGCAATTTAAATCGCACGCTCAGTGAATGAAAAATATCGATTTTGTTTGCTACTCTCGTGTAAAAAAAAAAAAATGGTTTTAAGTCAGTTAATTTCCAAGTTGAAAAGAAAAATATTTCTTTAATTAGCAATTGATTTTGACGTGAAATTGTGCGGCATAACTCACATTAAAAATTATATACGTAAATGCTTTTTAATGTGTTACTTATTATATTATTAATGTGTCGTTAAAATATAATTGTCATTAAAATTTTACATTAAACGTTCGAAAGAAAATAATATGTAAACTATCTTGAAGAGATAAGCATCATATTTTTTTCTCGACTGATTACAAAATGATCGAATGTGTGTGTGTATGTTCGCGCGCGTATAGATAACGAAAAGTAACTAACGACAGACACTGGATAAACAAGTTTTGTTCTTTTATCTGTAGATACAACGAAAATCAGTAAATTAGATACGTCGACATCCTGGTAAAGTCCTGTCGTGACTCACGGGGTACTTACTGCTTCCTCCTTGTCTCTCTGTGTATTCTCCGTTTCTCTCGTCTGTGTCAACGACCCCCTCCCGGTTCTTCCTTGTAAATTGCACCGAATTGCGTGCTGCGCGACGTGTCCCAAGCGCGCTTTTTCCAGCTCGCTACTTTACGGTCGCATTGTTTCGCCGGGGGGAAAAAAAAAAATTCAATTTTTGCGTTTACTCTTCTTCACCGCGTTGTCGTCGCGGTGAATCACGTGTATGCAGGCAATAATCGTACGACGGCAAAACTTGTTAGGCAATTTTGTTGTTGCGCGATGTTTCTTGAAAGTTGGTTGTGTTTATACGCGAATTTTGTATTCCGAGACAAAGTATAATTCTGCCCTCTCTCGGATGTTAAAGTCTTCGTCTGTGCGTTGGCAGCCTACGACATACATACACACACACACGCATCGTTATGTTGTGATAAACTATCCCACACCACGACGTCCCCCGAAAGCCCTTGCAGTTCGTGCCGGTGCACTGCTCGACTACGTAGCCGCGCAACCGGCCTTTGTCGTACCTGCTGCATCACACGTGGCTCCTCTGCTCTCTCGTTGCGGTCAGTCCCCTCTCCCTCCCTCCCTCCCTCTTTCTCTCTCTCTCACTCTTACTCGGCCGCGTTTCTCCCTCATCTACGCAGCGATATTCTGAAATTTTCTGCCCCTTATTACTGCATCGTACTCCCTTTTGCTCGCTTGCCGTCGCCACTGCCGCCGACGCCGTTGCCACCGCCGCGACGTGAAGGTCCCACATAACCCGTAGATTTTTCTCCCGCCACCCCGTATATACCCCCGTGTACTCTCCGTGCGTGAGGCATCGGTGTGTTCGACAAAGGGTCAACGTCCGACCCTCACCACACGCCACGGATCGACGCGCATCGTACGCGCCAACACAGAGAAGTCTGGTTTGTTTTGGTTTTCCGGGCGTTACCCGGCTTCTCCACCTCTCTCCAGTGACTCCAACTCTTTGCACACACAATCTTTCTCTCTCTCTCTCTCTTTTTCTCTCTGTCTTTCTTCTTCTCTTCCTTATTCGTCCATTTCGTACTTGCGTTTCTCTCTTTCTCACTCCCTCCTTCTTTTACGATATATATCTCTACGTCCGTGAAATTCATTCGCTGCGTAGAAAGGCGGCATGGTTCCGAAATGGAGATTAACGGATATCGGTGGCCCATGACGTCACAGAACGCGCATATGAAACGGTACTTAAAGAATTTCATCATTTCTTGACACAACGCAATAGTTGTCTTTTCGAAGTTTTTTTATACAAATTTGATTTTGTTTAAATTATAAAGACGTACAAATACAGAGAAGATAAGTATAATTCGAGCGTTGCGCAACATCTGATGACATTTTAAATCAACGTGAAGAATCATCGTGTCTTGAAAATTCATTCTTCACGTTTTAATTAAAAATTAAGAAATACGTAAACAAAAGAAATACGAGAGAAAGATAAATCTTGTCTCTGTAATAAATAGTTTGTATTGACAGTAACGAATACTTTATATTGATGAACACAATATTGTTAGCACAATACTCGATATCATTACCACCTTGAAGAACGCTGAATCAAATCATTACAGACGGTGGTCTTAACCATCGCAATTCAAAAGGCGAGTATATAAGCTGGGGAATAGTTCTCGCGTGTGAAAATCACAGAACTTGTGGGAAAAGGAAGATGAGTAACGTAGAAAAATATAGATACACACGGCGGAGCAGACCTTTGTGCAAAGAGCCGGCTCGACGCGAATCTCGATTTACGGAGAAAGCGAGAGCCGCGTGAAAAGCAGGTGGTTGTGCCGTAGCGTGTAATTTAGAATCGATTTTTATGCTTGCGCGCTCGGGGTTGTATCCATAGTGTTCGTCGCGTGAATTCGCGAGCAAAACCTGAAATTGGCCTTGGTTACGCGGCATCTCTTTTGCACGCTCAATGCGGACGCGCGAAAAATTCTGATTATTCATCAATAACCGGACGGTGAAAATAACATTGCGAATAAAATTCTTTCGCGCTAACGCACGAACGATTTCGAAGCATTCATTCACTCTAATAAAACCTCAGGACATTGAACCTCGGCGCATTCCCGCGGGACGAATCACGAAGTTCGTTGTCGTCGAAGTGCTTTGATGTTTATGCGTCGCTTATCAAAGATGCAAGAAACGATGTCGCGTCTCGATGAGTAATTGTACGCATCACTTTTTTTTTTTTTTTTACGATGCGTGAACCATCTACAACACATGGGCGCACATGCGTTTCGTGTACACACGCGCGAATTAGCGCGCATGCCGGTTTGCGCTGCGTAGTCGAGAGTAGCAAAAGAGCAGGGGAAAAGACGCGCGCGGTGTTTGGCGCGCGCAGGAGTTACAGTACAGGGTGGTTGTCCTCCTAGCCGGTTGTGCGTACACTGACCGGCATTGAATTGTTCCGCGAGAGGGAAAGAAAGTTCTCCTCCTGTACACCATTTTGCTCCAGCGGCCAACCGATAACGACTGAAAGAGAACGACGCGCAGAAGAGGAAATTTCTTCCCTCTTTCGTGGAACGATTCAGTGCCGATCAGTGTACTCCGACCGGCCAGATCGTGTATGTGTGTGTGTACGTGCATCCCCAACGAGCCGCGGCAAATCTCTACCACCGGCAACGTCGTATCACATGCAACGCGCTTGAACACACCCGCGAAACACGCCGCTCGCTGCGCAAAATCCGAACGCTGCGCAGATGCCGCTCTATACTGCGCAACACGCGGTATAACCCCGCGTCGGCTGATTCATTTCCGCGCGAAGAACATCGCGGATAATATAATATTCGCACGCACGCGTGAGCGCGCAAATAACTCCCGACAGATTTATATTGTGAAAAAATAAATGCAAAAAATATTGCCAATTTATTTTGTGCAATTTTTTTTATAGTAAAACGTTTTTTAATCGAATTTTGGACGTATACTCTCTCATCATAACGATCTTATAATGAATGTATTTTATATAATGAGAATATACTGATATATATATATATATGTTTTACATTTATATATTTATAAAACATATTCACACACATACAAGAAGATAAATTTATGTGTACCAAATCAGAGAGTGCCCGGCAAATGCGCGCGTGCAAATACTCACTGGGACACGTGGCGTCCTCTACGCGAATGTTTGCGGAATTACCGCGACGTATCGTAAATGTCGTAAGGGGAGGGAGCGAGGAGATGGGAGGGAGGGAGAGAACTTGCAGTGCCTGCAAAGTTCTCTGAAGTACGCCAAACCAACGCCGAGGTATTGCAAGGCAAAGGGAGAACATTGCCTGGCATAGAAGGTCTGTGACCTCGGCAATAGCTGCGCCACGCCGTACACACAGCTTCGCGTGTACTCGGCGTGTACCGTTTTCAGAGGTGATGTCACACACCACGCTGTCCCGTCAGACGGTGTGCTGCGAAGCTATCTTTTTTTTTTCCCCCAAACAGTTCTTCACTTGCCGTCATTTTTCGGATACATATTTAATGCATACGCGATGAACACATCTCACGCGACCTTCACTGACCGCATACGCGGTCGCCAACTTTTCGTTACGCTACCCGGTATATGTCCCGCGCACACCCGGTACACACCGGCGCGTATCTTTTCGGTGTACCGTTTCAGAGCTGATGTCACTCCGTTACCGAGATTCTTGGAAAAAAAATCTACCGCCTCTTTTGAAATGTGTGTTCTTGTTTATCTCGCGCGTCCGTACGATCGAATGCCTTTAAATTTTTATCTGGCGCAATCTTCCCCTCCCTCTTTCTCTCTCTCTCTCTCTCTCTTTCCGTCTTGATACAATGCCGCGTGAGGAACGAAACGAGCAAATGTAACATGGCGTAAATCGCTCTCTAAACGCGTTTGTTGTGGTCATTCGTATAATCACACGTGCTCATCAGTGTACGTTGAATAATGCGCTCTAACAATGCTGCTATCGCGAGGTTGCACACTGAAGGAATTTATATTTTTTTTGTCTGTAGATCGACAACTTATTAATCCGGAATGCGCTTTCAAGGGGCGTTCTTCGCCGCGATGCATTGACGATATCATAATTATCTTCTTCGAACCGTTACGTGTGTACGTTTGTGTATGTTGGAAAATGCTCATGTTGCGTGCACTTGCTAGACAGATCTTTCAGATCTGTTAACAACCGATTACAAACACACGCGCACACACGCCTGGTTACTTTGCGCTATATTGATTTTTTTAAATATTAAATCAATGAATAGAAACTATATGTATATAAATTGATTCGAAAAATTGATTTTCAATACGTAGGATTTCAGCGTGAACTATGCAAAATCGTGCTGTTTATTACATATTTAATAAATAACAAAAATCGCAATTATATTTTTGCACCAATTTGACACATATATTCTATATGCATTCTCTATTTAGACCAGGTTGTTTTAATTATTTTTACTTAGCGTCTCTGCGTTATTAATTGCTTCTTCGCGATCAAAACTGCAATTAAATGATTCACGCCTGTGCTAATATCTTCATGGATGTAATCCGTAAATGTGTCCCTCGAATAAATTTCGTATACACGCAATTGTAATTCTATTCGCGTCCAAAAGACACGAGGATCCGGGTATATCGGATCCTGTAAGTGTTTATTCGGAAGAATGTGATTAAAAACATATAAGGACACGCGTGTTAAGTCGCGTTTTTTGTTCGAAAATCTATTTTGCATGTCGTCGTCCTTCGCATATTCAAGCACGCGATTATCGCAGGACCGCGTGTCCCCGCGTGAAGGCTTGTTTTCTTCGCTCACTCGGATCAATACCACGTGACCGTGCGCGCGCGCGAGTCATGACCGGCGCGGAGCGGCGCCTCCGTCACCGGCTGATGCCGATGTAAACAAAGAAACGTGCGCGCAGCGATGCCGTTGCCTGCCGCGCGCATCGATTTTCCCTGCCGCCGGTTTGACATGACTCTGACGTCTACGATGCAGGGATGTCTTAAGACGTCGTGTCCTCTTGCTAATTTCATAAGATTCACGTTTACAAATCCGAAACGTTCGAGCGCTTACGAATCAAGAAAGGGCACGTCGTCCGCAATTGCACGATCACAGGAAAAAAGGAAATTCTAAGTTTTAATAAAAAAAAATTGATGTAGAACCAGAAATATATTACGTTCGCGAACTTATTTTTTCATGTTAAACTACTGCAAAAATAATTGTTATAAATTTTTCTAGACAGATAAATAAATACAATTTAACACGAAAAGAGATTTAATTATTAATATTGTCGTACGCATATAAAAAGTTTTTCTCTGAAGGAATCAATAAATTTTTAAAACCGTAAAACTGATATTCAAATTAATATTTGATTGAACAATATCAGCAATATTATTGTGGGACAATTCGTAGTTTAAAGCGCGATCACATTTACTGGCGAGATCGTAAATGTACTGCTTTCTCTCTGATCCGAACATCTTTCATTTAACGACTGACATTAAAATTTATGATGAGTTAGTATAAGAAGACGTACGGAATTAATTCTTTTTGCGAAATAAAAAAATAATAAGAAAAAGGTCCGGAATAATGAATTTAAAATGAGGATGCTTGTTTAGCCGGAGTTGAGGCGATATTGTGCGTCAATGCGCGCCCACGCGTGTCAATTGATACGTGACGCAACGGGACGTTTGTTGAAATCACGGTCGTCTTTTGACTCCCTTCCGAAAGCCCTATCGTCCCAAGTATCTCCGGACGTGTGAAAACCCATCGAACTCCGTTTATCTATTTACACTGGCGGCTGTGCGATGGCTAATGACTTTCGTTTTTCTGTTTGCAGGCAAACGCGGCAGTGGTCTTCAAGTGCACTTGGCCGGGCTGCCTTGAAATCAGAGCAACCGTCACGCTTATTGAAGAACATGTGCGGCAGTCACATCTGGGGTGAGTTGATACCCTAGATATAAAGCGTCTCGCGTGTGTAAGAGGCGTTATCCCACATTACACAAACTGGAGCACAACGCACAATGTCAAAATGAATCTCACTCGGTCAAAGAAGCTATTGACATTTAATGTTTTGATGCGCTTTGAAACATCGTTGTAATGAGGTACCGTTAAGCGGTATTTAAAAACAAAAACGAACGGTTAAAAAACTAACTAATCATTGAGGACGTATCGTATTTCAATAAACTCTCAAAATTAACAATAGCTCGATCTTGTAACGCGACCTTGATTCTGAATTGTTAACGATGAATGGTTCGTGGAACATATGTGTGATCTGTCCACTTGATTGCACTTGATGTTTGCATGAATCGGGACACGTTGAGAATAATTAGAAATTCTACGATTATTCTAATGGTAAAATAAAAAAATCCACTAGGTTAGGTATAATAGATAATATAGAAGATAATATGAAATATAGTGGATAATATAGAATAAAAAGTTTCAATCAACACCATCTTGTCGTTAATAAATTAACAAGAGCTAAAGATTTCCGGTATGTATTTGTTTTATGTAGTCCAAAGGAGTCCAAGGACGAGGACTATATGTCTGTTAACGAAGAGGAATTCTATTATCAAGAAGTTGCCGTGGATCACATGAGCTCACCGCCGACAATGTCCCACCGGGACATGGCAAGACCGCCGCACGAGGATCCGGAATATCAAAAACAGCTTCGTCTGGAAGCAACTGCTATCATAAATAACAGCTACATGGAGAACGTAATGGTCGGCGTCAGAGAAAGCAGCACATTTGCGATCTCACCGTCACCAGTAAGTGTGATCGCGTTTATTTAAACTACGAATTGTTCCGCGATAATATTGCCGATATTGTTAAATCAAACATTAATTTGAATATTAACGTGACCGAATATGGCGGACAGACTCCGTATTGCGGGAAATAAGTTTGTTTGTATTCATGAAAATCTGTGCGCAATTAGCAAAGACATTTTGTTGTTGACACCCAAATTTCTCGTGTCAAAGAAACAGCCGATTGAAATGTGTTTTTCTTTTTCAGAGTACACCCAACAAACACATCAAACTGTCCCCTCGACCAATTCAAGCGTGTCAGCAACAAAATATCGCAGCATCTACGGGGAAACCGTCCTCGCCGCGGCGAACGCGCAGTGATGTCAAGAAGTGTCGCAAGATCTACGGCATGGATGCACGCGAATTATGGTGCACCCAGTGCAGGTGGAAGAAAGCCTGCACCCGTTTCTGCAGCGAATAGGCCAAGCGTCCGCCCCGTTCGTACGTCCGTGGGCGGAAACCCTTGTCAAGTCGACCCCAAAGTTTGCCAATGCTACGTTGAACATTAGCGCCAACTGCCAAATGCCAATCATCATCGGAGGAACGTAAAGACTCACACTCGGAATATGCACAAAATCGCCGGTTATCGCTGCCTGTAATATGAAAGGAATGTTTTATGATAGAATGGGGATTTTCCTTGTATTGTCGGTACTCCTTTCATACAGAAATAACAAGCGAGAAATTCACGTGAAAGCAGCGTCTCTTTTGTTTTCGCTAGTTCTCGTTGTTTATGCAAAAAGATCAATCCAAGCAGATCGATTCAGACGATGAGTCGATCAACGTGAATTTAAAAAAGAAAAATGATGGTTAGCAGGTGATTCTAAAGAGCCAATAGTCGATATACGATATAATACCTTTCTCCTGTCAGTCTATACTACCCATAGACGAAGGTAACGACGGAAGGTTTATCTAAACCGATTTCCACCCGTTCGTATTTTGCACTTGGCAAACTCCCAAATTGGGTCCCTTAATCTTACGCGTAATCGAGAAACATTTTCGATTAGCCGGTAGCGAATATAAACTGGCGTGCGAAGCGAGGTGACCTTAGACTGTTACATTTTTCGCATTCGGTAAAGAGCGTAAAACACACACACACACGTACACCTTGCTTCCGCGTTAACTCGCAAAAAGAAATCTTTTTATTTGATCCGAAATACGCACTCGCACTCGGAGCGGACACGCATGTCCTTCGAAATGCTGGTTCCCGAACCGTCTCTTAGGTCATTGCAAATAGGTCTTTCTTCTTCCGCTAAGAGCGCGAATGTGATGCGCTCTTGATAATGACAGAATTAAGAGAAGGTTGTCGTCGTTATCCTCAGGGACGACGCCCGTATCTGTCCTGTCCCTGAGGAATAAATGATCGAATCTAAGAAGCGCGAAAGGAAGAGCGGCGTATATTGACGCCCGGTCCAACCGATGACGTTCAGATAAGACGCAAATGGACATGTTAGAAAGTCTTGCGTAGACCGCTATTAAATGTGATATTGTATCTAAAATTTATCGGATCTATTGTGGTTCTCTCTCTATCGAACAGGGAAATACATGTAAAGGTAAACGAAAAAGCGTAAGGGAATAAGAAATGAAAAAAAAAAAAAAAGAAACCAAAATTTTATACACCAATTATACTGCCAGATAAATAATTCAAAAAAAAAAAAATTGTTGTTCAAAATACCTCTCTTACGCGTTAGAGAGGCATTATATGTTGCACGGCATGCGTCGCGCCGTATAATATACCGGGCTTAGCCTTGTTAGCCTTCAGACGACCTAAGAACGTATTCGCCAACAGAGGAGCTGCGCATAAATTGGAGTAGGCTACGTAGTTGAATCGATCGATCTTACTAAGATCTAGCAAGAGTCTCACACATAACACGGCCGCCACTGTACTACGTTATGTCGTCACGCTACAACATACCATCTCACCATACAACACAACGCTACACACATACGTAGACATATACAAATCGCGCGCGAAAAGAACGATGACATCACATTTGTATAGTCTACGTCACTTCTTTATACTCCTTTCTCGCTTTGGATCGTTCGCGGGACAATTTCTTCATTTTTGAATCGATTGTGTTAAAATACTTTTGATCTCGATCATAATTTTAATGTAGTAATAACGGACGAATACTTTGACAAAAATTTTATATATTGACGAACTTAAAAATTCTCTTCGCAACAAGTCCTAAAGAATGACAGGAATCTTTTTAAGGATTTGTGCTTCCTCACTGCAGCCATTTTGGATTATGAACAATTGTATTTAAACATATTTATTTCATTATAACTAATTCTAGAATATACACGTGGAGTCTGTCAGAGCCTCGTATATGTATCTAAATTGTATAAACAGTAATTATTTCCAAATCATTGCAGTAATCATGCTGTTTCAGCCATTATTCCAAATTCATTGTCCGTTTGCACACGGTCGGATTTTTTTATTTATTTTTAATTAGTTTACTCTTGGACTGCTTGCAAAATAAATTTTCTCTGACTGCATAAAATTTGTAAGACACATCGGTGCGTTGACACTATCGTGAGAACATGTCGAGTATTATCGCCGCTGCCGGCGCTACTGTGTTCCGCGATCGCACCTTTATTGCAAGCTGCAACTTGTGATTTCTTAGTTGTCTCAATACAGTTTGTCAAATGTAATACTTTTATTCAATTTTCAGAAGTTTTTCTGTCAATTGTACAAATAAAAATAAACGAAAATATATTAAAAATGCAAGATATTTTTTTTTACACACATTTTTTTTAGCAATGTTGAAAATTGACCCAACTTTATCTACTTAAATAATTTATAATTGTTTTGGAACGTACATCGAATAATGCACGTATTTGTATAGTTCAAAGTCTGTTTTTTTTTAAAAAACCTCTATCAAGTGTAAATTAAATATTAAGTATTTATCACGTAAGTCGTCATTTATTTATCTGAGCACTTACAAAACTTTTCAAGTTTTGACAGCATAATCTAATGTGACTGCAGTGACGTAATCGGGAATGTTAATGTTTTAATGCGATAAATCACGGAGATGTTGATTTGGTGGAAGAAAATCAGTGAGACGTCGCCAACATGTACTGTATGTTAAAAGTACTATAAACAAAAAAACGACACTCGCTTAAAAGTTTCTTCCAATTTCCCCCATGAATGTTTATAATTTAGTCTAATTATCTATATATATTTAGTATATATCAATTACTTTGTACATTTATGTCTTGTATATTACGTGTATTATCTCTTGTATAATACATCTCTCATTTTATATAATTATTGACGAATTCGATATGTAGTAAGAATTAATATATTTTTATGTTGTTTTATTGATAATAACGTCACGGGATTCAGATTTTATTAGCATGATAAAAAATGTCAATTACAAAATACGTTACCCAAGTTACGATTCGAGAAAAAAAAACCGAAAACTATTAGCGAGATATGTTCAACCATTTTAAGTTGCGTTCGAAAAAGTAAAGATATCTCTCGTTGTCAGTATTTCCCGACTTTTTATCAATAAAAATTTTATCTGTAATTAAAATCAAATCGCGGTTGTTTTGAAAAAAATTATCGAGCGCAGCGATTCTTACTACTTGACGTAATGTTGTCGTCGCACAGAAAATAAAATTTGTTTCTTCCATTACGAATTTGAACGCTGATAATTATTTAAGATACGGCTGACGATAGGTGCGATATCGAATTATGTATTTGAAACATCATCGCGTGTTAGATTTTACGAAACCAATAATACTACGCAAGTATTATATCGCTAAACAAAAATGTTGATACTTGAGCGTTGACATGTTGAATGAATTCAATTTTTACACAGACAGTATAATACATAAATCACGATAATGTAGAAGATCATTGACAAAATAATTGCAATCTGATCGGTTAACAAGTACAGATAGCATAGAAAATAATTGCCGTCCATGCAGATTCCTTCCCCTGCGATCAAAATTGTTATATTCTCGATATAATGTTATATCGACACACAATATACCAAGGACAATATCTAAACGGAAACTATTAGAGAGTGATATTATCATTTAATACTTAGTTATTAACATGACTCTTCTGTCGTGATTTTATTCTATGCCGTCTGTACACACATGCAGTAAACGTTAACAAAGTGTGCGGCGGTAACATTGAAACATATAAAAGTCGAAAATTACTTTTTAACGTTTTTCTACGTACACACACGAGTTTCTCATTAAAATATTTTTTTTTTATTATTATTATTTCAAGATCATATTATTTTTTTAACAAAATTTTTAGTTATACTTTCCCGTAATGGAGTGCGTGATGTGTTTTTCGAGATATTGATCTAATCTTTCTTCGAAGTTCGCTAGTTTCTTATTTATTTTCAAACGCTTAGTGTCGTGTATGTACCGCTTTTCTTGACGTTAGCAGCAGTTTCGAGTTAAATACATCATGTATGTACAAACTCTACAACTCGGAAGTTGTATCTCATAATCTAGCGGATGCGAAAGAGAGAGATTAAATATATATATATATATCTCTGAATGCGTTTGATTTACACACAGAAAAATTGCTAACTTTAGGCGTGAAGACATACAAGACGCTGGGTATACACGAAAACAAAAAAAATGAAGACTTTTATGACTATTTCTGGACTGTACCGTTAGCGTAAAAATGCTGATCACCGTTCTACGAAACTTGCACAGAAAATGGTAGTTGTCAAAGCTGAATATATAAGCTGCAATAAATATTTACGAAACAGATTAGATTTTTACAATTATTTATTTACATCATTTATTATGTCTCCTCGATGTATCTCACTAAAATTATTCGTCTACAGATAATACAACACAATGTATAATGTGTATCATTTAATTTCTACTAAAGAAGTATATACAAAAACTATACAATAGATTATAAAATTTAAAAAACATTATTCCTGCTGAACGTATATTAACGACCAACATTATTTTCTGTAAATGCACAATATATGCTTAAAAATAGTTAATAATTTAAATTGTAAATTACACAGTATATATATTTTTTTAATTGAATTAATATTTGAAAATTATTATTTCTAAATGTGTTTTTTATATTCAGAATATATAAAACTCTTCATTCCCGTTATAATTGATGTTTGTTTCTAATTAATTACGTATTTTTATATTATTGTTGCTTATGTTTTTATAAGTAATTTTCACGATTTCTTGTTTACATGTTTATTATAAATGTTCGACATCTTATATGTACAACTTTGACAGCTTACCATAACGGCTTTCAGCCCAAGTTTCGTAGACAATTGTGATTCGCATTCTCACACTAGAAGAGATGTTTCATTCTCGATCGTTTTGCTCCCAAGCGTACTATATTATAAGCGAAACGTATAGGAAAACGATAAAACGAGACTCAATCGCCAATCGTAATTATTCGTAAGATAACAAATAATAAAAATCGACTTACATTTCGCGATAACAATAATGATAATAATAATAATAATAATAATAATTCAGCTTATTCGCTGATTGTTTAAACTTCCGACTCTCCGTTATGATGCGGCGCGGTGGTGCGAGATCGCGCGACTGTCATCATGCGCATTGCAATAAAATCTCGATAATCACATAGAAAACTCGTATAAATTTATTGTTGATCCTATTGTGCACAATGACATGAGCCGACAGATCGCACAACAAGTGCTGAGAACGTAGTTTCGCGTGTCGAAACGAATGTCGCGACAGAAAAGAATTTTGGCGAATATCTAAAACGTGTAACATGGCACTTTCGCGAGCGTAACAACAACAAGTACAAGCTTATTAACTGTGCCATTATTACGTATGCCAAATATTCTCTAATTAGCCTCACCGTGTAATAGAAACAAGCGAGAAAGGAAGAATCTTCTCCTCCGCGAGGAGAAAGACGAGATTTCACAAGCGTGTGACAAAAGAAAGCAAAGTGGGAAAAGTGCGAACAGACAGGATTTGTAAACGGAAAAGCTTTACAGATTATAAAAGATATACCTCAGGTTTATTTCATACAAACGTACAGCTTATATGGCTCGTTGTCCCGCTCTAAGCGATAAAAAACCAATCGGGATAATACATTTTTTGTATCGTTCCACCGCACGATTGGTGGAACCACCACACGAATCACCACGTTAATTAATCGCTTCGACTTGGACGACCGACTGATGAACATTGAACGTTACAAAGTAATATGTATTTCTTTTCGCAATGTTGATGTCAATATTATACTTAGTCAAATCTCGCAACGAAGTTGTTGCGACGGTTCGGGACACTTGTTGTAACATACATATAGAGAATGCATCGCAGTTTTGTTTTGTTTTTTTTTTCTTTTTTTTTGTTTTTATAACGGCAGCCTGAAAGTTTTCGAGATCGCGCGTCGTCGTCATATCTCTGCTATGCAGCCTATAAAACTAAATATTATACGTCGGAAATAAAGTCCCGTCACCCCATTTCAGGCACGTAAAATCGTGTAGTGCGGACATTGGCGTCGCTCACCGAGATGTACGGTCGATGTAAGCGAGTTTTACGTTCGGAGTGCGCCGAATGTTGTTAAGCTCTCAATGCATCTCTTTCAAAAAGAGCTAAGCCAAACTGCACACATTTGCGGCAATCCGACGAATTCCGCAAAATCAGATTTAAAGCCGAAACTTTCGATCGATTCGACTTATGCGAGTAGTATCGACAAGAGATTCGTGTCCCTTTTGTCAAAGGGCACCCAAACACACGGAAAACACGATGATCGCTCCTCGGGGTTAATCACACATATATATATATATATATATATATATATTATATATACAAAGCTCTGCCCAGCGCGTTCGCCGAGATAATCGAAAGAAGGATTATGTTGCGGATTCAAAGCTAATGGCCGGGATTATCATACCAAAACGATCTCATATCGATTTAATGAAGTGTAATTTTCACCAGTATGTACGGACGAGCGGGGTTTGATGTGTACTTCAGATTATAGAGTAACGCGGGAGGAAAAACGTCACGCACACGTTAAAAAAAAAAGACTTACAAATTTTTATGCACATTGTTGAACAAAATCAAGAATATATTTGACCAAATGAGAAATTGTTTAATAAAAAAAGCTAATTAATCGAAATTCACATTCTTCATTTTTCAAATAATAGTTTACATTTAAATAAACGAAAAATAAAAAGATTATATTCCACTTTGTCTGTGTGTTGTCTTTGCCCGCAGGTTCGGGAGAAGACACCGCAGACAGTTGTAAATAATGTGCAATGTCTTACAGAGCTCTGTTTGGCAATTTGCACAACACATATTAAAGCGAACACATATCACTCTTCAACATATTTACAATTTTTTTAAAACGTTCAAAGTCACGTCGAAACTAGTACGTGAAAATTATTACATTATCGTAAAAAAAAAGTCGACACTTGTTGCATCTAAATATTGTTTTCTTCTTTTTATATTTACTCGATACGTTTGAATAGCTTTGTAATTGAATAGCTAGCAAAAGATGAGAATATTTATTCGAGTTTGCGTGTTCGCTAAAATATTTTTACAACACGATTGTTTCGCTTCGTGACGTCTTGCCCCAGGTTACCCTGTCGTAAAAAAAAAAGAAAGTTATTAAACGATAGAATCTGCAGTATACGACAAAAATGGTATTTCTAACAAATGACTTTTTCAAAGTTTGACTCATTTGCTAAGACCATTTGCGCTCGGCCGACCGTACAACACAAAGACGTATATAATATTATTATTAATATTATATTATATATTATATATTATATATTATTATATTATTATATTATATTATTATATTATATTATTATATTATATTATATTATATTATATTACATTATATTATATATATGATTATATTATATTATTTTTATTAATTATTATTAATTATATTATTGCATTCATCGTCGTCATTTTCATCTTAACCCTTAACACAAAATGATTTAGCGTTACTTATATAGTACGTTAAGCAATTGTTAAACCGCAAAATCTTTATTAATATTACATTAGGTGGACCGTTACTATTACTCCGCGTTAAAAAAAAACAAAAAAAAAAAAAACAAAAAAACGGGGTGTTTTAAGATGGATCGTGTGAATCACAAAACAAAACATTGAGCAAACCATGAGATCGGAACAATCTCGCAACAAGACAGGTGCAACCAGCGACTTTGTCACTCTTATATCTCTATATCGCTACAAGAAGAAGCTTCTATTTATCAATAATGCGTATAATTATTAACGCTGTGGTTATGTCGCATTATTTGACATTCGATTCTAACATATATGACTGAAAAAAAAACAAATTACGATGCAACGTTAATTAATTACGTTTGAGTGTAAATTTTATCGTTAAGACATCGTAATAAAGATATCTATAACAAAACCGTACATCCACTTAGTGATTTATTTTACCAGCTTTTGTTAATAATAATATATAGGATACACGTTTTGTTTACACATACGAACGTGTAAACACAAACTTTCGACAAAATTTTACGACATAAAAAACCGTTTACGTATAGTTTGTACATACGTTACAAATTTAATGTTATTCAAAAGAATCTGCTTTGTTTTTTATTTATACACATTTGTACGTTAGCACATTTTTTATGTATCTAATTATAAAAATATTGATATGAGAATTTTTAAATATACTTAACGAACAATAAGCTGAAAAAAAACATAAATAATGACAGTCTTACGTGATAAATGACGTATCTTTAATCCTTCTTGATTCTATGTGTATATATGGATATATACATATATATGTATATACATGTATATATACACATAACATTATTTTAATAAACAAAATAATAAATCGTAAAATCCTAAATTTAAGTCTTGGATCCGCGAAATTTTCCGTAGACGTATCGCGATATCGACGCTAATTAATACTCACGGAATATTGAAAATAATGTTAAACAATCTAGGAAATTAACAAATAAGTATCGTAAGTCGCGTTTTAACAAGTACTTCATGATTTTTCGAACATGCGCTGTGAGTATCTCACAATACTTGTTCTTGCTCAATGCATATACACGACTCGAGTTTCGTGCGCAAATATCGTCACCAAAAAGTAGTTCATATTCATCGCGCCTCGGTACCTCGGTACTTACACGTGATAATGAGACATAATCGCAGCTTTCTATAATCCTTCACATACTATATACTATAATCTCTCGTCGCATAATTCTTAATTTAAGTCTGTATATACACATGGCGTAACCGATACCTCCTTGTTTTACGCATAAAAAACAAAACAAAAGAAAAAAAATATTTTGAACACTCAGACTATGGCGATTTATTTGAGTGCGAAAAACTACCCGTCGAATACGACGGACGAAGGTCTATCCGTCTACGACGATATCGCTGAAACGGACTTAGAGATTGTAACTTTCGTAATAAAAACAAAAAAAAAACACTGTTTCTACACGATTTATATAAGAAAAAAAGCACAACAAGCGCAAATATTCTTTTGCTAATAAAATGCATATCTTGCGGATATTTCGTTATCCAAGATTAAATATGCGTTTTAAGATATTATTATATTATACTTCGAAAGCACGTACAATATTTCCCGGATAAGAGTCGTCGGTTTGGGACCGGCGTGCGACAATTAAACGCGGATGAGAGATCGCTTGTACGTTCCTGGGATTAGGCTGTAGAATTTTTTCTCGGCGATTTAAATTTTTCTCGGCCGCTCACACCGCCGCGAAAGACAAGAGAAAAAGAATTAAAAGTGTGAACGATTGCAAAGCGATCGCACCCACTCAGCACCGTGACAACGAGGCAACTATAAGAGTGAGACAAAATGAACAAACAAATAGCTCACCTCGAAACCGCCATAAAATCGAGTCGGTTATAAAACTGTCAAGTTTTTATAACTGACTCTTTTTTTTTAGCGGCGAGGAGAGAGATGTAGGTGTGCAACTGCGATCCGGGATAAATTCGCGACTACTATTCGGGTAGTACTGTATACATATCGCGACATAGTAGTTTTGTAACATACAGAGGGATACCTGTTGGACACTATACTGCCGAATCTTTGTATTTTATCCGTTCGTCGGTGTTTCTCTTCTTCATTTAAAATGCATATTTGTAAATTACATAAAAAAAATCCAAAGTAGCGTGACAACGAAATAACTCGTGGTCAAAAGCTGATACATGTATAGTAATACTATATAAATATTAATATATTACATGCGATAAACTCAGAGGACGAAGTAGATAAAATCGCGTTCGTTCGTGTATAGTGTCGAATTGGATTCTGTATCGTAGCCGCGACCCGAAAGCTCATGTGAAAAGATTTCAAAGAAAAATTCCAATGGAGTCGCGCGCAGGTGCGACATATAGTTGATCGTGACGAATAATAGTCGTTGCGTTAAAAAAAAAAAAAACAAAAAAAAAAACATAAGAGTAGTGTCTTAACGTCTTAACGTGTAAACCTATATCGATATAATAGCGAATAGTAGAAAAAGTATGCGCGCAGAAAATATAATAATATTACGCTGTAAATTGCCTTCTGCGAAACTGGCATTTTTGGTTCGCAAGATAATTCAAACCAGATAATGTAGTTTGTCACCGTAACCATCCTTAAAAACCGCATAAAAGAGAAAAATCGCATAATTGCTTAGCAATAGAGTTGAATGTATATGTATATAAAGTGCAAATAGTACTACGATATGTAAAGTGATAGCGCAAGCTCCTTAGAAACCCCAAATTTGATATTTTGTCGCTGTACATGCATTGAGAATAGATAATATGTGCGAAGTATAAGTATAATCATCGTCATCGTGAGAAATTCACGCAAATTCGTGCAACGAGATCGAATTCCTAATCTCTCAAACCAAGTTTTAACGTTGTAAAACTCTTATTTTTCTCTCTTTTTTGCTTATATATTTATAAAACAGATATTAAATCATCTTTCGATGTATAACGTTTCTTAGAAATTTACAGAAAAAAAAGTTTATCTCTCTTCTGTCTCTATTGTTAGTTGTAAAAATGAAAATGAATATTTCGCTGACGCAAGACGCATGGTTTTTCTTTTATACCGATATAGCGCATTTTTTTAGAACTGCATAATTAGTTTTATTATTACGAGTAATGTCTTAATATAAAAACGTCACACGCACACATACGCAATTCGCGATTGCAATAATAAATTTTTCCGAAACAGAATTAGCGTCCGTCCAGCGAAGTATTGATGTATTCGGAAGACAAGAAATTTAAAAAAAAAAACAACAAAAAATAAGTTTTTATGAATTAAAAAAAAAAAACAGATCTTATTACGTAATTTAAATCTTTATAAATTTTTTTTATAATACAATTATTTGGTTTTTGAGAAACAATTATGTCGCTGGTAGCACTTTACGATCATCTTTACATTATTACACGCATATATTTGTATGTGACAATAGAATAATATTTGCCGCCAACAAATGTTACATTTATTCATCTTTTTAATTTCTGCGAATGGTACTTTCGCGGTATTTAAAAGTTTTATAAAAATAAAACACTTTACCTGCGTCTCAGAAATGCACGAATATATGTTCTGAACTACATTACGACTATAATTTCTTGTTTAAATAATAAAGATACTTTATATTTTTCCGAACGATATCCCTATATCTATATAAAAAATATGCTAAGAATCGTTTTATCGCCAAGCAACTTTTCTTAATAAAAATCCATACAAAAATCAACGTGGCTATTTGACTTTGGTTATTTCCTTGTGCATTACATATGTGATATTATTTTTGCAATGAAGAAACGAAACCAGATTTTAAATTAATTCTTACAGCACTTTTTCCTATTTGTATATTTTTTACAGATCTCCCAGGTGTTTCTGTCACTTTCCCGCTTTTCCACGTAGTTTGTAATAGCAATTATCGGTTTATTTTTGCGCGCGCGAATTTGGCATGAGAAAAGTCCTTGTCTTGGCACTGAGGCTGCACGAAACTGCACTGTGGTTGGCTCGTGCAGGCAAACAGTTTTACAGCTTTGTGCAGTCCCAGTGAAAAAAAGACTTTTCTTTTTTGTGTCGCAAGCAATATATACAAAGTGTCTAAAGACTGCACTTTTTTTTAGAATAGGTGCATATAGGGATATATATAGGGATTTTTGCCGCCTGTATTGTCGGTCATGAGCCATTCTTTCATCAAAATAGCCGTTCTGGTTGTTCCTGTCATTTTAAATTTGAGTTTACCTTGTAAACAACCAGAGTTATATTGACAAAAACTTGTGTGGAATGTTTAACGCTTAGTTTTTAATGAAATATGTCAATAAACGTTACTATCGGAAATCCTGTACATGTACGTCGCGCGAGAATGGTATTATCGGACTTGGATCAGATCAAGAAGAACGAACGTGATCGTCGACGAAGGTTACGTTTGGAACAAGTACGTAAATTGTGTGTTTTATCATAAAACTGATCAGATTCGAAGTCCAATCTAAAGTGTAAATAAAAATATAAGTTTCTATTACTTTTTTATATTTCTTAGAGTTTGTGTATACTAAGTCGAATTGTCAAGTTTTTGCATTGTGAAATAAATTTTGTGTGAATTATAACTTGTATGCGTGTATAATTGAATAAATTGACACTATGTAGATAAAAACATTGTTTCTTGTTATGATTACACAGATTTATACTTGTAAATAACATTCACAGCCTTCAGAAAAAATTGGAATGATATATTATGTACCCGTAATAGAGTATATACAAAGTTTTTAATTGATTATGTATAAGCTATAATAACAA
The DNA here is from genome assembly GCA_014825685.1 of Pseudomyrmex cubaensis. Taxonomy (NCBI): domain Eukaryota; kingdom Metazoa; phylum Arthropoda; class Insecta; order Hymenoptera; family Formicidae; genus Pseudomyrmex; species Pseudomyrmex cubaensis. The sequence continues at coordinate 44,306 of QVOA01013100.1, forward strand.
TCATATGTAATTTAAATTATATACAATTTTCTTTTTTTTTAATGTTCATTATAAATGATCTAATATAAATATATGCAATAAAGGAGAAAATGTCAATGTTTATGAAATTATTTGATATATATCTGATATATATTTTTATTTATATTATATGTAGTTTTCTTTATTTACTAGAAAGTTTTAGACTCACATTAATGTGGAATTGTTCAAATCTCAAGCTTAAACATTCAATTGTTCAGATCTTTCAAACTTGAAGATATATTCAAACAGTTTAGCTCTTTTTGACAACTATTTGACATGGACAAATTATAAAGTTACATAAAGGAAAAATGAATAGAACCTGCTTTTTTCTGTTTGCTCGCTATTTCCAAACATTACGAGCTGATTGAATAGTTCGGACTGTTCGAACATTTCGGACTGTCCGAACTGTCTGAGTAGTTGTTCAAATGTTTCTGCTTCAAACTGTTTAAATAATTCACGCGTACAGTTTATATGAATTTATGTGTTGTCAAAGTCCGCAATTATTCATATAATATTCAAACTTATTATGGTCTTATAAATTGATACTTTTCACAATATGTATGTACAAAATATATCGCGTGTATATATAAAACCATAAATTACTTAAAGATCATAAAGAAAAGTAAAGTAATTCTGTAAAATGTATATTACAGGTTCGTCAGCAGTCAAAGGAAATATCAAATCGACTTTTAGAACGTGCTAAAAAAATAGCAAGAGAAGAACTTAACAAGCTAGAAAAAGATGGATCAGAACTCAAGCAAATACATGAGAAAAAGATTATGGAAGTACAGCAAAAATATCAAGAAGAATTAGACGATATTGGTCAGGCTCATACTTCTGCTGCTTTGCAACCTGATGTCAGTGAAATAATAGAAGAAGAAAAAAAGACGGACAGAGCTATGGCTTTAAAAAGAGGAAGAGATGCTATAGAGCGAATGAGAGAAACAAGTCAAAAGGATACTGCCGAAGCAGCTCACCAGAAAAGATTACGTGAAGTACGAGAAATCGAAAATATGAGAGCTGCAATGATAGCTAAGCTTTCAACACCAGTGTCACCGGGGAAAAAAAGCAAGACACACCCAGAAATCAATCCTTTTCAAGATGTTATAAACGAAGAAAACAATCATGAAACATTATCACCAAGCAGAAAAAACAAAACTCTGAGAAAGTCGCCAAGAAAAACAAAGAAACTTAATTCTAAGGAACATAAACAAACATTATTATCAAAACCAGGATCTTCAGGGTTAAAAAGGCAAGTTCTTAAATCTTCTCCACAAAAAGAAGCATACAAAACTGATCGCACTAAACATCTAATTGATGATGCAACTGATGATCAACTGCCACGAGGAATCGTACCAACCGTAAGCACTACACCAACTAAAGCTGACAGAATAGCAAGGTACAATCCAGAAGATTATACTCAAGATATATCTGATAGTACAAGTAGTATAAGCAGTAGTAGTTCCAATTCACTTAGCGATGATTCGTCATACTTTTCTGATCCTGCAGAACAAAACATATGCAGTAAATCTATTAGAACACCTTTGATAGACGACAAAGTGCAATTATACGATTGCAATATGCGTCAAAGAAATACTTACTGCAGACCTCTCGGTATAGTACAAAGAATTGATATTGGAAACGAGCCGAATGCTGTGGAAGCAGCGGAAGCAGTGAAAGACGCAGAAAAAACAAAACATCACGTGTGCAAAAGTCGTATTCTGAATGCTAAACGCCATGGCGAAGATGCTATTTTGCGAGAAAAGGTGCGGAGAGATTATCAAGCGCTCTTAAGGAATCTTGATTACCTTACTCAAGAAGAACGCAAACTGAAAGCTAGTCAAATTCCATCAAACGCCGAAGAAGATACGCATATGTTATTACACCAGAGAAACAAGTGCCACGAGGAACGTCAAAAACGGATGAATCGTGCGACTAAAAAAGTTTTGGACACATATTGCACGCCAGCTCAATACTCTCATCTCACAGAAAGAGCAGTTACTTCGCCGCAGAGAAGAAAATGCGTAACTACTCGCGACGTGCCTCATTCTACATGGCAAGAAGAACCTCCTGTCGTCGAAGAACAGACAGAAGTTTGTTACACAGATTGTCGACGGGATAAAGATAGCGAAATATCGCGCGAAGAACAAATATTAGATATGTTGAAAAAAGTCGAAAGACAAAAAAGACTATTGCTACAAGAATTTGGTGCGAGTTTGCCAGATGACATATTTAACGCTAGTATAAAATCGCTCTTCGAAGACAGACCGACACAGACGAGAGTATCACAGGCCGCAAATGCTGTCGGACCTTTGTCACCTGAAATCCAAGTTATAAATATGTCTAATAACGAGAACTCCGCAAAAAAAGCACGTAAAACAAAGAAAGCAGACAAACCATCTACAAAAAAGATTGAGATTGCTGTTCAGACAGAAGCGGACAAAACTGATCGAGCCGAGAACAAAAGTATACAAGTAGAATTACCTCAAGAATCATCTCAAGAATGCAAAGAAAACACAGACATACCACATTCCACACAAAATAAGAATACATCTGTACAAGTACCTCCTCATCCGCTCGAACCAAAAGTTACTATTATTACACCAGAGACAGATGATAATAGTAGCGATAATAGTAATGATAATAGTAATGATTCCACGAGCTCCGAAAATGGTATGATTATTGAAATAGATAATAAGGAAGTGATTGTAACGCCTAAAAAAAAGAGAATTGGCGTAAAAGTATCGAAGCGACCGTCACCCCGAATTTATCAAAAAATTCGCTCAAAATCTGTTAGCTCGAAAGCTACATCACCTATAAAAAGATTTTCGAGATCTTATTCAGGTTCCCGTTTACCTAGTCCTCAAAAGAAAACGAAATGCGTAGATACACCGGATGTGGCCCGCAGAAAAATCGATATACATGTGAGCAAATCTTCGTTTAATGATGAGACAGATCTGTCGCAGGAAACGAGAATGTCGATAGACGCCAGTGCAGAGAGCTCACAAACGATCTCGGGTACGAACGGTCAGGATCAAACGATCGAATGTCAACAACCCGGTAAACCATATCGGATTCGGACGCGCACGAAAAAATGGATTCGAATAAAAGATACTTCTGACACCACAACATCGACGTCGTACGCAAGTCCGCCACCGATACAGCCTAGGTCAGTATTCGAAGCTTTGAGTAATGTTACGCCAATCTTAGAAATGTTGGACACTCCGGGAGCTGAAGAACTAAGAAGACTGCGACACGAGGTCAGCCCAGTTTCTACACCAGAAACCCCTTCACCGCGTACAATGATGATGCCGTCCAATATTCCACACCGTCATAGGATCAGTCGAATACTTAGATATTCTGCCGAATCTCAAACCAATGGCAATAATATGTTATCATCAACAAGAATTGATCAAGCTACTCTGACAGAACCGTCAGATATTCAGCAAGAAGAACTAACACAACCGTCAGAATATCTATCTTTACAACAGCCATTAACTAGAGTCTGTATATGCAAAAATCCTACATGCAAATTATTACATTCAAAACTCGATGATATTCACGAATATGCCTTAAAAACTTGTCCCGAAATATTGCAAAAATATGAAGACTTGCAAAACTTATGTACAGAAAGAATAGCATCTTTGACTGATCTCATTGAAAAAGTACGAAACGAACAACGTGGTAAGTGTATATAAAATAAATATTATTTTCAAATTATTTAACAGTTTATACAAAATGTTATATGTATAAAAAGTTTATTGAAGTTTTACATGTTTTCATTATTGCCCACAAGATAATTGGCAATGATTATTAATAAGATTTTACAACAAATGCAAAATCTTACATCTACCAGTAATAAATGTGTCAATATAATCTTACTTTTGTATTAAGTCTAAAATTATATTACTTATTTCAGGTATGGATCTCTCACTAATTATGCCAAGCGATGAAACCAGCTTAATGCAGTTACCTGCATCAATATCTGCTCAAACCGATGAGCAAACAGTGCGTCGACTAATTGAGAGTATAGAAGCAATTCATGCGCAACTTGCAAAAACTCTTGTGGAATCGCAAAAATACATAGGAAGCAAATCACTTTCAGAGGATAAATCTGTGCATGATGAAGGGACTCAAGCGACCACGTCTACTCCTAGAAGTAAATTAGTAGATTCACTTATAGCAGACATACAAAAATGCAAAGTAATGGAAGGCACGGCTAAACCAAAGATTATAAGTGATGAGAAAGTTAATGTAAAGCTTAACCAATTTAAAATGCAGCCAAAACCCGAAGCAACGTCGGCAACAAAAGTGGCAGAGCGTGATTCCTGGACTCTGTGCACAACTCTCGACGAAGAGGAGGTAATAGAGATATTGTTCAAAAGAGTTTTTAGAACAATGGGAAAGTCTAGACACAACAAACACACACAACATACACATACATACCACTTTAAAAGGAAATTATGAAACCTTTATGCAATATCAAGAGTCGTTAACAAGATAAGAAGTTTGAGAATACATATATATATATATATATAGCACTGTTATTTCATTGTTACGTAAAACGTTTACGTAAAGTTATCTAATAGTTATCTAACTAGTTATCCAACTATTCTTAAAAAGAAAACAATTACTTACAGCGAAACACTTTTGATATGTGAATTTGATTGATTGCTTTATATTTTTAGGCAACAAAAGAAACTAGTTTTGTTCCCATATTAACTGACATTCCTAAAATGTCGCGCAATCACGGATCATGCCTTATATCAACAAGGCCTAAGCCTCCTGTCACGTTGCTGAATGGTCCATACAGGTAAATTTAATGTAATTCTTAATATTCTAATTTAATATACACATGTGTTTTTGTTTTTCTGTTAAAATATAATTGATGTTTCTCTTTAAAATAAAAATAATCTCTACATTTTGTCTTTCTTCTAATCATATTCTCAAATAAATAGGCCAGAATTGGAATCATCAGGGCACGAACTATCAACTATAGTAGAATTTGACACAACAGATGCAATCAACAAAAGCATTAAGAGTCCAGCAAAATCTAAGCCATCAGTACATGTGGCTCCCTTACCAATACAACAAAGTAACAATTTCTTAGAGTTAACAGACAAAACATCTGATATGAAGCATTCTGTTGAAAAAGAGACTTTCGCACAGAGCTTACAGAAAGCCGCAGCTATTTATAGTTTCCCTGAAAAAGTAAATAGTATGACTGATAACATCGTGACAACGAAAACTGAAACTGAGCAAGAATGTTTGCTTGACAAGTTTAATAAACAATTGCAATGTAACACGACTGCTGAAGAATCTTCTTCTCAGGCAAAAGATAAATTAAATTCTTCTGAAAATACTGATCACATACAACACAATAATTTACATAAAGATAGTAAACATAAAACAACGTCAACTAGTTTGTTTAGCTTTTCCGGATTATCCGGTGTTTCTGAAATAACAAGTTCTCCGTCATCAGATCTGAAAAATGCTTCATCTCCAGAAGAAATGGAGGCAGCATTGAAAAAACTAGGTTTAGGTTGGGCAGTTACAACATTGAAAAAAACTCGAGAAGCGAGTGCTCTTAGTTCGTCTTCAAATTCAGATATCACGCCCGTAAATACGGCTAGACGAATGATTTCTCCTACCAAGAAACATCATGATCCAAGTGGCCTTCTGGATATTAGTGATGTGTCATCGATATCAATCAAAGAAGCTAGCAAGAGTACCGAGCAAGTCGTACTCTTAAAAGGAAGAACATCTACGCCTAAAATTCAAAATTCAAATTCGAACAGTGAAAGATCTAATACTACAAATTCATCTGGAAGCATTCAAGATGCAAGCGATAGTTTAACCGTTCCTAATGTATCACTTACAAAGACAAAATCTGATAATAAGCAATTACAAAGTCTCTGATATAAACTATTTTATATGTATAATTTTATTCACTTATTAGGGGTATATATTAGTATATTTTTATGTAATTTTATAAGGGACTATAGAGTTACGTGTATAATAGGATATCAGAGTATGTGGGACCATGTATGATATACGATATATTAAATAACTTTTATCTTGAAAAGTAATTGTTATAATAAAGAATGTGCTTTTTGTTACAAATAACTTGAAAGCAGGACTATATAATCCTAGATAAAACTTAAAAAATTTTCATCGTTAATATTCTGCAAATATTTTGTGCATCGGAATATTCTTAAATATTACTATTTGTGGAGAAGAGAGTATTATAAAAGTATTAAATAATTTAGATATTTTCAATACGAGAAATAGATTTAAATATTTTATTATTGGATATGCATTTTTATATGATAATTCTATTTAAAATAAAGTGTAGCAAATACATCTTTATTTTATATTATTTTATATTAAAGGATAAAAAAATAATTCAACTTTGAAATTGTAAATATATAAATACAAACCAAAATTTTTTTTATATGATTGAAATTAATCAGTTATACTGTGATAATTTATATACAAATATGAGAATATTAATATGTGTATTATGTGTTATAAAAAGAGAATTATATATTATAAAATAAAGATTGAAAAAATAATGTGTAACATGAGAAAAACATTTTAAATGTTTATTATATTAGCTGCAGTCAAAATAATCTTAAAAATATTTCAAAGCACCATTCCTTTTATTTCACATAGATAAACCACTTGTATAACTTTACGTTATAATTTTATATTTTTTGTTTTCTTACATCATGCATTTATCATTTTCAAGCACCTTTGTGCGCGTGGTGCATGTTAAAAGCACGGTAATCATGTATCTGTGAATCTTTACAACCGGTTACCCTAGTTCTGTTCTCGAAACTCGCAATGTTCTCGAGATATTGAATCGCATATCGATAGACTGTTTGATTTTCAACGCATTTTATGTGGTTTTATCTTCAAACACCACAAAATGCATGTAATGTGAACAAAAGAATTCTTTGGAATAGCATCAGAAAAACACATTAATTATAAAAATAAAGATGTATATATAAATACATATATTATCACCATCAAATTCATATAAAGGCAGCAAATAAAGAAAATCGTTGCATGATTGTCTTTATTTGCTATCGCACTTATTAAAAATAAGTGCGATTATTATAAGCGGACCCTATGCATGCAAAGTATAAGAAATTGTTTCTTTTAACAGTATTAAATACAAATTTGTATATATTTTTGTATAAATTGCATAGATAAATTTTTTTTGAAGATTTAGTATTAACAGTAATGAAATATTTTTAATTAAGTAAATATCACAAGTTAAAATTTATTACAAATATAATTTACTTATGGATAAAATTATTACTTTGCCTATAATATATAATGAATACGAAAAAACTTTTTACTAAAAGGAACAAGAGATGAAAATTGATTTTGTAACTCACTTTTATGCGGTCCCATCGACGTCCATCGACGTATCTTCCTCTCCAATCCTCGGTCAAGTCTTCCTCGATGGTAATCCAATAAATTTCGTGTTGTTTCACATAGCACTTTTTATCACTTATAGCCTTTTTTATCACTTGTAACACTTTTTATCACTTGTAACACTTTTTTATCACTCGCAGCACTTTTTATCATTCGCGACGCGGAAGACGCGAAGTACACACACACAAAATTGAATATAAATGTAATATAAACTATTAATAATCACTATTTTGACCGCACTATACGTAACACGCATTACAAATAAATCAATTAAAAAGATATTAATAAAAACAAGCCGTGATATTTTTTAAATTCGAAACGCATCCCACAACAAACAAGAATTTATACAACTTCGAGGGTCGACTCTCGAGGACGACGAGAACGATAATCTCTTTCTCCGCTATCTGAAAATAGAAAACATTAGTATTGTTACAATTAACTCTACAAAAATAGAAGACTATTAAACGATGTGATATAATTTCATCTAACAGAATATTTTATTGTTCAATGCGTAAAAATGTTTAAACGTTGTTGCGATACCTGCTTGTAATGTGCGCGGCGCGACACAAACGCGCAATTTCGTACTACATTATCAGCAAGTGTGCAATATCAATTATTATTGCGTATTATTGCGAACGCCCGACACTTAACGACACACGTATCTATTACTGTTTGCGCGCGAGACGATAATAATCGCTAGAAATGCGGAACAATTCGAACGAGCTTCTCTTGTTGCGCGACGGCCATTTTGTGTTTCGCGCGCGGGAGCGCGAACACAGTCGCGAAACAATTACACTCCGTAAAACTCGCCCGAGTACGCAATGCTACTTATGTATTACTCCAAACGTTCGACACTTTGTAGCACATATATTATCAATATTTACGCGCGAAACAACGGCAACAACGAGACATACCTGATAATTCGAAACGAGAGTTTCCGCTCCGTGTCGCGTGTCCACTACGTCCGTCGCCGGAAACAACATATCGAAGCGCGCGATATTGCGATTCTCGAAATATCGAACTCGACGCGCACGGCATCAGCCGCTGTGTTCACGTCGCACTTTACACACCCGGAAAAATGTATAAGCAAAAACATGTAGCGATAATATATTAGTTACTATGAATAAAGCAAATTGTATAATCCAAGGAGATGTACTCACTTAACACTTCCCGTCGCTCCGTCGATCCAATGATTGTTCGAAGCCCGGATGCTGCTTGCTACCATCTTATTTCTTTTCCAGACATCCCGTCACACGTACTGTATATCATTTCGAACGCCCGATACATTAGGATGAGCACGCACTACCGATATTTGCACTCGAGACGGCAATAATCCCGACAAATTACGAGAAAAGACAAAAGCGTATTCCCGATCCGTGTCGCGCGTCGGCCATTTTGTGTCTCGCGCGCGCTTCGCGCCGTTGCGAAGCGGTTAAGCCGCTGTTGCGCGCGCTTCGCTGTTGCGAAGCGGTCAATTTTACCGCAAACTCGCCGATTCGCGGTGCCAGCGAGTGCGAGATGTTAATTACGCGTTACTAGGTTAACATTCGATGTTAACTTTGCGGCACATCCGTACGACATGTATTCGCGCACAAAATGATTAATATATTCGCGAGAAATGCGGAGCTACTCGAACGTACTTCTACTTCGAGCCGCGCGTCCGCAAACTCTGTCCGCCAATAGCTGCGTTCAGCAGAACAAACGGCTTTGAAATCGAACGTGATTGGCTTTTACTTTTACGCCCGTTTTCACCATCTCCGATTAACTTAATCGGCCGATTATTCTATTGGAATTGCTAGTCGCAGTAATCGTTTAGCAGAATAGACCAATCACGACTGATACTTAATTGCCGATTAATCGGAGATGGTGAAAACGAACGTTAGAAGACCAATTAATCAACGTCGCTGACAAGACAATTCAACAATTGTTCTGCTGAAAACGGCCAATCTGAATATATTGCGATTATCAGAGATTGAAACGACGGTTGGGTTTCTTTCTGGTTTTGGTGCGAATGTAAGCAACCGTAAGCACACTTTGTGTCATAATGTAAAAAAGCAAGATGTACATCTCTAACTGCATATCTCTAACATCAGCAATCAGAAATTAATTTGAAATTCAGTGCGAATGTTGAGGCCGATAGTTTTGTATACTTAATTTTTTTGTAACAATTAAAGATATTGTAAATAAAAATTTATAGAAATATTTGCCAAATTGAAGTCATTAATCGTTCCGGTTCAACCCGACCGATCAAAAAACGCTATCTGATTGGCTGACAAGTTCCATCTTACGCACAGTAGCAACTAATGAAAAGACACGAGAAGCAAAAGTTATCACTCCAGTGTCCAATAGGAAATATATTTTTTCTAGGGATTCGTGATACAAATGGTTATCTCTAAAAAACCATATAATTCTATTGGATATCAAATCTGACACTTATTAAAAGTTTGAAGTATGAATTTTATCGTTTAAAGTATTTCTATTGTTGCTCGTCAACAGCGCTGGTTTTGTTCGCGACAGTGAGACAGTGCGGTGAAGTATACAAGACCTAAGGAAACGATGCTCACTGACGACCAGTGACGACGGTGTACACGCTTAGGATGTGTGCTGAAGGTATACATTTTCCTGCACGACTTCTCTTCGCTTTTTGATGGAATGTGCTTCTTCCGATACGCATGTCTGCCGACCAAAAATTACAGAAACTAAAGTGGAACAGGACTCGTCAACTAGAAGATTACAGAATTTCGTTCAGTGCTAAAGGTAAAGAACGTCCCAGAGTTATCTCAATTATTTTCAGGCTATTCATCAGAAATCCGCATTGACAAAAATGGATATCAATGTTGCAGCGTACTACGATTGTGCATCGTTGAAACACACAACTCTAATGATACTTGGATTCGAATGTTATATGTAGTCGTCTCAGCGACTTATCGCTGAGAATTTGTTGTCTTGTATTCCAGTTATGTCGGTAAATTGGAAAACTGAAACAGTACTTATTTGGAAATAGATATTGGTAGTATATCACAAACAAAATGCATTTTACTTTGGAATTGCCAAATGTAGTTTGAAAGACATATGGTGAGTAAACTGTGTTTCTCTCATTTTTCAATTTAAATAGATGCACAATCGTACAGATCCAATGTCAGTTGCCTCCCTATAAAAAGCTATTGATGATTTCTGCTTTATAAGTCTGTTTTGTAAGTCTAATTGATTGGAACTGCGCTGTGGGAGAAGTCTAGAAATTATTGAGAAGCACATACGCATTATATGTATAATTTTTTTTATAAAAAAATCAAATTTTCTAAATCTTTCCTGTAAAGGAGATGGATAGACAGAGATTAGTCTACATTTGTTACATGACATACAAAGTGCTATAAAAACAAGCAAGACAAATTGTGTTGAAAAATATTGACCTTGATATTTATTTACTTTCTAGCTTTCATGCTTTATGTCACAAACAATAATTCTTTTCATTCTTTATGCATGTGTATGTATATATATATGTTATAGATTTTTTAAATGTATATATCTTACATGATAGATTTCTATTTATAACGATAGCAATTTTATTATATGTATAGTTTATTATATTTTATAATTTATAATTTTTAAGATTATTATTACAAAAAATTGATCACTATGATATTAACAGTATTAATAGAACAACATAATAATATGTATATTATACAATTATTATTATATATATAATAAGCAATATAAAGGAACAAATCAGTATTTTTGCATTAAATTATACGAGCGTTAATTTTTATTATTCTAGACTGAGAAGTATATATGGAATCAAAATGGGACGCAGACGCAAAACCGAAGTAAAAACATCTGAAAAAACATCGCATAAAAATGTACCTGTACGTAAGTCAAGCAGACAAATAGCTAAGAAGCAGCTAGAAGAAAGAAAATTAAACGGGGACATTACACAAACATCTTCAAATAGTTCTGATGACTTCAAGTCTATCAGTGAAGGTCGTAACCAAGTTACATCTAAGAAAAGTCAAAATCATCACAAAAAGCATAGCAAACATAAAGTTATTTCTAACGATAGCGTTATTGTAAATAACTACATTTCTCAATACAAGCAAGATACTGGTGAGAGTGACAGTCAAGACAACATAGATAGTATAATCAATGAAAAAGAACTTAAGCCAGAAGAAATACAGGCCATTGTTGGTACTCCGAAACCAAACAATGAATCTTTATCTGCCTCTACATCTATATCAAATGAAGTGGAAATGTGGTCGGAAGATGTTGTAGAAGAAACAATAATTTGTGAAGAAATGGAAGTAGAAGAGAATGATATTAGCAATAGTTATTCTCTGACACAGAATAATGTTATGGTTGATCAAGTACTACTTGTAAACAAACCGGATATAGAAGACAAAAAATTTACGGATTTTATTATACAAACTAAAGATGGTGCTAAATCCGCGATCTCCAACTCAAGAAATATTTTAAACAATGATTATTATGTTACTTCAAAAACCGTTAATAATATGTATGCAGATGAATTGGAAAAGTCCATATCAAATTTACATAAAGATGAATCTGTAGCTCAAAGTGAACATTGTGACACAGATTTCAGTGCGGATAAACCTTACATTAATAAAAAGAAAATAGTATTGGGAGAACGGAGTGCTAAGAAACAAACAAGCAACAAACCAATATGTGACAAGATGAGAAGAGATTCAGAATCAGATTCTAATGAAATACACATGTATTCTGTTGAAGACAATCGTAGCTTTCCTGCTGAAAAAGAAATTAGTGAACAAGAAAGTAAACACTTAGAAAGAAACAATATGTGTGCTGATTCATCAAAAGAAGATACATATTGTAAAATAGGTAGTAAATTGGCAGATATGCAAATAAATGAGTGTTCAAAGGAAATACAAAAATTGGTGAACGATCTCTCTAGTGTGGACAGCAGTGACTCTCCCATACAAATTTCTTTTCCTACAGAAAAAATGCCACCTGTGGATATAGATGATGAAAGCAGTTCGTCAATATTAGACAAAATGGAGCGATTGCACCATCCGAATTCTGTCAGTCCTTCTGAGATATTGTCAGGATCAAATAACGTTATTCGAAGTCAAGACCAAGATATCTTAAAATCTAATTCGTGCAATGACAAAATACAATGTGCAGATCGAGTATCTCTAAAACCGAAAATTTCACAGGATATAATAAATATAAGTCAGCAGAAGAATACTGAACATTTATCAGTTATTGATGAATATCAAGATAGCGAAGGAGATAACAACAAAGATGCAGATGACAAATTGTGCAGTAGTAGTGAAAATAGTAATGACACATTGTTATCAATTAGCAATGGCAAAAGACAGGAACCTGATATAAAAACGGCTAGTAGCATTGACAAAAAAGTCGAATTCAGAGGTCGTAGTGGCAGCACGGATACAACTGGTTCTGAAAGTGGCTCGAATAGTTCAGGTGTAAGACGAAGTAGTAGAATTCGATCTAAGATTGGATTAATGAAACAAAGGTATGCGAAATTAAAGAATTTTATCTTGAACTATGTAATAAATACTATTGAACTCTTTTTTTAATATGATAAATAAGCTCTATACATAAGATATTTTTCTGATAATTGCATCTGATAATTACACGTTATTATTTCTTAGTAAAAATCGAGATAAGCTATTCTTTTTTATGATACTTAATTAGGAATCATTAATTGTAGTTCAGCTTATTAGTGCCAAGAAGTAGTAATATAGCGCGGTGGAGCGTTTAATATATAATTAATTAAGCATTGTAAAAAAAATAAATCAGGACTTGGCAAAACTTTCGAGATGTTTCAATTTATCTCAAGTTTTTTTTATCTTTGTTTTAAATTGAAAAATCCTGTACAAAATTTAAGATAAATCAGATCATTGAAGTGGAAAAACAGCTCAAATTAACGTTTATAAGTTTATTTTTCTAAATTCAGCTAAAAATTAAAATGTCAAAACAATAAATTTTTTCAGATCTCGTGGACGTGGCTTGGTTACAAAACTTAATGCTGACAATTTGAAAATCACTCCTCAGCAAGAAAAGGAAAAAGTAATAAATAATGTAAATCCTTCAGCTACACAGGAAGTAAAACTGAATTCTGAAATTCAATGCGACAAGGAAACTAGTTCTGCCAAAATACCAACGCCATTTGATACTTCGGCTCCTTTAAGTGCTAGTTATAATACTACAGGATATGATTCTGATTCTTCAAAGCCAGTTAAAGTAAAATCTCGATGGCGAAGATCAAGTGAGCTTGAAATGGGTGGATCAAGTGCAGGATTCGTTTCTGTCATTGCTCCTATGACATCTATAGCGTCATCTGAATTAGAAAATTGCGCACCAATGATCACAGGAGAATCTACATCATTGGAATTAAAAGATAACATTAATAGTACGAATATAAAATCGGAAACAGAACAAGATGCACCAGTGACATCAAACAACTGTTCATTAGTAGAAATTCCGAAAACTATAGGTGCGAAGATTCCTTTGCCAATGGTTCTTGAAGCAGAGAATAGAGAAATGGAGGAAAGACTGAGTCAATTTGAACATCTGCGTGAAAACTTGTATCTTACTGAGAGGTAAATAAAAAATTGATAATTAAATATAATTACTAATCGGAGATTAATTGTTAATATAAAAAAAACTTATGGAAAAAATTAAAGAGTTTTATTATTCATGTAAATATTATATTTTTTAAAGTTGCTAAACATGCATATACAAGATATTCATATTTTGGTTACTATAGGTATACAAATAAAGAAACTAAAAGAATGGTATGTGATTGTTTTTTAACTGAAGAAGATATTGAGAGAGGTGAACATGGTTGTGGAGAAGATTGTCTTAATAGACTTCTCATGATAGAATGGTAAGCATTCATTTACACTAGCCATTTTACTTTATCATTTATACTTATACGCTGTTGAAATAGAAATAGCAAAATAAAACTAGTTATTAAATGAAAATAGTAATGTTTTTTTTTTTGTTTATCACAGTGGACCTAGATGTGTAGTAGGTGACAGATGTACAAATAAAAGATTTCAAAATTGTGAATATGCCAAATGTGAAGTGTTTCGAACAGAGAAAAAAGGGTTTGGATTGCGCGCTGTTACCGATATACTGGCGTAAGTAAACTTTTATTATTTTATATATTTCAAAATGAAATAAAAAGATTTTTGGGTAGTAAATGAAAAAAATATGTATTCACATATAAAATTTAAAAAATTTATATTTTTGTATTGGTTTTTTTAGGGGTGAGTTTATAATGGAATATGTGGGTGAAGTGGTAGATCCAAAAGATTTTAAACGTCGGGCGAAAGAATATTCCAAAGACAAAAATAAACATTACTATTTTATGGCATTGAAATCAGATCAGATTATAGATGCTACCATGAAAGGAAATATATCCCGATTTATCAATCATAGTTGTGATCCAAACGCGGAAACACAAAAAGTAAGTTTAGATTTTATGCAACAAGACAAAAATAATTCCTTGATATTAAAATGCGTATGTTTTATTGATTGAACAAATGGTTTTTAGTGGACAGTAAATGGAGAATTACGAATAGGCTTTTTTAATACAAAAGTGATACCTGCAGGTGAAGAAATCACATTTGATTATCATTTTCAACGTTATGGGTATGTTTTTCTTAATGTATTAGTCAAAATAAAGTAAAAATTAGTTACTGTTTATCTATTTACATGGATATATGTGCAAATATAAATTTTTATTATGCTATTTATGCACATGTTCAAATATTAGCAAAGAAGCTCAAAAATGTTATTGTGAGGCGCCAAACTGCCGAGGTTGGATAGGTGAAACACCTGAAGAAGAAAAGGAAAAGATTGAAAAGAAAGAAAAACGCGAAAAAGACACAAAGAAGAAAAAAGAGGAAAAGAAACCTGCTGATTACATGGAAGATGAGGATGTAAGCGTATTTCTACAATTAAGTGATATCACAAATGACATGATTAACGCAAAAGTAATTCCTTGTATTTTTAATAAAATGTAAATGTAATCTTTATTTTTTATTCGTAGTTGGAAGAAGAAATAGACAAGTTATGTTTGGGCGGTTTGAAAAACCGTGCACATACACTAACGTTGAGTAGATTAATGGTTCGTAGTAGAGAGTTAGAACACAGAACGCGCTTGTTACGTCTTATACAAGATGGTGAACAACCTTGTCGAAGATTGTTCTTGGACTATCACGGTTTACGTTTGATTTGGAGTTATGTGATGGATATTTCTACGAACGAATCAGAAGAGGCTCAACATTTCCGTTTGGAAGTTCTAAAGACTCTCAATACACTGCCAATATCGAATAAAACAATGTTAAAAGATAGTAAAATATATGGGGTAGTTGAAAGATGGTCGAAAAGATTGTATCTTTCTCCAAATAACGATTCCCCAGAAGATGATCAAGTTAAATCGAAAACGATTTGCGAAGACTCAAACAGTACGTCTGATAGCAACGAGAAGAGAAGTCCTGATGAACATCTGAATGACATTCCAGATAAGCATAATAACAATGCCGAAAGTTGTCTGCCGATTAATGAAGCTAAATTAGAAACTATAGAGGAGAATGTCATTCCTGATTTAGCTTCTAGTCTTCTGGCTGAATGGTCGAATTTAAAAGAAGTTTTTAGAATACCAAAAAAAGAAAGGATTGAGCAAATGAAGGAGCACGAAAGAGAAGCAGGTTATTTTCCTGACATATCTATAATATTTAAGAAACTTGAATTCCTAATTAACAATTAATGTTTCATTTTTGTCGCAGATCGGGGATATAGAGAAGAGCTTGAAAAAGAAGAGAAAAGAAGCACGTCGTACGATAGGTATATAATTATTATATAATAATAATAATAAATTTTTTACAGTATTCAACAATCTATGCAACAGATAAACAGGTAAATATTCTATATGTAATTTGTTAACTAATTTTATAAATTTCCAGACATAGATCTGATAGATACAATCGGAGTGAAGTAGAGAAACGTAGTGACAGACGTCGTGGTCGAGAATCGCCAGAAACAGAATATGGTAGAACAAAAGATAAAAGAGTAGAAGAACGGAGTAGCCTAGTTCCTATACCACGTATGACGAAGTATGAGCGTAGGCAATTATTCGCATTGAAAGTTGCGAAAGAAGAGGAGGAAAGACAACGTCGTCAACAACAAGAATTGTGGCAAGAGCATGAGAATAGATGCTTAGCATTGGGTATAGATCCTCATACCACTGCCATGGTTGATCCACAAACTGGTTATCCTGTGTTTTATAATCCGACATTGGGTCAATGGCAACATTATTCCTCTCAAGGTCATTTAAATATATAAAATTATTTATAACAAAATTTTTTGGTTTGTTAGTATATTATGTATATTTTATTTTGATTTATATATGTAAAATACGTTTGTATATAATATATATTTTCTTGAGAAAAATGTATAATGTTTTTGTAGATGGAGGAGACGTGGCGCAACAGTGCACTTCTGTATATGTAGAAGGTCCTCAATCTACCGGTATAATAGGCCAAAGTCCTCACGTATTACCGTCAACACCTGACATGTCATCTGGTGTGCCACCTGCAGCATATTCTTTAAGTCAAGCATCTGGATTCAACCAAACATCTTACTCTTTGATTTCACACCCGCAGACGTATCCCGAAGGACAACTATCTCTTTCAAATAGTTTAGTTTTTTTTTTATATAGAAGTATTCCATACATGTATACATATATTTGTATATATATGTATACATATATTTGTACACATATTTGTTTATTATATAATTCGAACTTTTTCTACATAAATTTTGCATCATTGCATAAAAAAATTTGCAGATCAACAGTTTTCGAATATTACGCCCGTGGAAAGTGTTACGAATCGACCGCAACCTGAAATTCCACCAATAGATCTACCACCAAAATGGAAAAGTGCAGTAGACAGCAGAGGTAGAACGTACTATTATCATGTAAAAGAAAGAATATCACAATGGTTACCTCCACCACCCGATCATATCGGAGTACAGCCGGACTCGTCATCTACTTCGGAATCTAGTGAAGAATCCAGTTCATCGAATGAAGATGACGAAGATATTGATGATGATCATAACGAGGATCAAAAGAATGATGATATGGAAATGAGTAACGTTTTATCAGAAAATACTGTGAGTGCGTCTAAACCAAATATAACTAAAAAAGTAGGTAATCTTAATTTGACCGGAAGTTCGTTACCGTTTCCTGAGTCTAAAAAAAGAAGAGATGGATTGGTCCAAGAAAGAATTATTAGTGTGAGTGTTATTTCTTTTAGCAAATAATAAATTTAAAATGAACTATAAATTGCAATAATTTGCAAAAAATGTATATTAGGTTTTTCATCATATAAAATTTCTTAATTTTAATACTAGAAGATTTTCTATTTCTAGCTTTTATATTTTTAATCAATCAATATATATATATATATCATTATTTTGCAGCCACGTAGAGAAGAAGACCGTATTGATTCTAAAGTTTATAAAGAAATAAAAGAAAAACTACGGCGACAGAAGGAAAGAGCAAAACTGAAAGACCAACTGAGAAAACACAGACGAAGCACAAAAGTGAAGACTCACTCCCGACATGGACTGAGCAAACAATCGATACCAATATCAGGCGATATGTCCCCTACATCTGAACGAAAGATTAAAGATGCATTTAGGACAAACATGGCGAATGTGATGGTTCACTTTTTGAATCCATACAGAAAAACTGATTGCAAGCAAGGCAGAATAACCAATACTGAAGATTTTAAGCATCTAGCTAGAAAGGTACGTTGCGTCTAATGAATTAATCCCAAATGTCTTGTGACAACGTTCTTCAACGATTGTACAATCTGTTACAGTTAACACACTTTGTACTAGCAAAAGAATTAAAGCACTGTAAAAGTGTGGACGAGTTGCAGTGTAATGAAAATGTTAAACATAAAGCAAAAGACTTTGTACGTAAGTACATGAGCAAGTTCGGCGCAGTGTATCAAAAGAGTACTGATGACGATTAACTATGTAATTTATAAAACGGTGACAATTGTTATTTATTGTGCGAGCTCTATGCGCTATTTCTCTGCAATCTCGGACTATTGTGAGATATATTTAGATAACGTATGGGAGATGTTTGTAATTGTATGATTGTAAAATAGAAAAGTTTGTATATGTGCGTGATACACGGTTTTTTATGATTTAGCAGTTAAATAAATTAGCAAATTTTTTAATTTTCAATATTTTTTGTGTAAATTGTACACACGTTTGTACGTATGTTCTATACGTACAAACTGCACACACAAAACAAACACAACATACACTCACATATGTGCGATATCTTTTATAAGTAAATATAACTTATGTGCTTCTATATGTGTGTTAGTGCTCGGAAATTTTAGAAACGTTCGAATTTAATTAATTAAGAATTGCTCAGAGGTTCAATTGTTCGGAGAGTTCGAATCTGTTTGACGAATTATATATATATATATGTATAAAAGTAGACGATAAAAAAATTTGTTTGTTTCTTTCTCTTTACCTATTATTACAATCTTTAACTATTATGAAGTAATCAAATAATTCGAACTGTCCAAGCTAGTTGTTCGTGTTTCTACTTCGAACTGTGAGTAATTTGTATGCAATTCGTTCGAATCTATTGTCTGAGCTCTAATATATGTATGCCTATATATGTACGGATATATGTAGTATATATATATATAGTATATATAATATACGTATACATATACGTGTACATATATACACAATATATATTTTTTACACTATATACATATAGTGTGAAATTACATAATTCTGATAGTTGTGCATAAGATAATATTACTACTATTACTTAGCTTTCGCAATCGTGTGTTCTTCAAGTTACTAATCGGTAAATATTTATTTGTACAATGTTATAATATAAAATAACTCTCCTGTAAATAATAGACACGCGTGAACTTTGCGCGAGGCATTATCGTGCCTCTTGATTGCGCAAACTTTCGACTGTTTTAATCGGTTATTGTTGTATGTGCTTTCCATCTTGTGCAACATTTATAAAAAAAAAACACCGAACAAAACATGGAAATACAAATCTTGCGTTTATAAAATTAACTTTGTATCGTCTCCATTTTATCTACATGGTACAAAGGTTGGTTCTGTGATGCGTGATTCTTGAAAAACGAAAGCAATGTAAAGTATTAAATAAAAAGAACTATGTTTATAACAGCAATTACTTGTCAATTGCACAATCTCCGTCTTTTAAACATATTTTAATAATTTCACTTTGAATTATAGTTTTATCGTTGCTTGACAAGTCGCGTCTATATACATCGCATCTCAGATTATAAAACTGCCCACATCTAATGTTGTTATCGTTAACGGATAGCGACATTATATCTGCTGTAGTTACAAAATAGGTAAATTCTGGATTTTGTATTCATAGCAAAAAAAAAAAAAGTTTTGAATTGAAGCAAGGCGTCATATTGAGAAATCGATAGCACTTTTGATTCAAGAGTCAAGAATTGTACTTCTTTATGGTAAGTTAAGTAGCACAGTAGAATACTGCGCATGCATTCCCCACTATGCGCTTTTGCGTTTTTGGATTTTTCTTTGCGTCGCGGGCTCACAGTTGCGTAGTAGATAGGGGTTGAGCGGTTTTCCGAGCGTCAAAAAACTCGCTGTTGGAAAAACATCTCAGCCCGTTAAATATAATATCAAAATAACACACGTATTTTGCACATTTTATATTAAAATTTAATATATTTATATATTTGTTAATATATTTGTTAAAATAAATATTTCATATGTATCTCTCTGATCGCGTCGATGCGCGCGTCGTTCGATATTTCGAGAAGAATCGCAATATCGCGCGCTTCGATACATTCGTTTTGGCGGGCAGTCACGGCGGGCGCGCGACACCGACGTTCAAACTTCTTCGTATTTCTCGCGATTATTATCGCGTCTTGCGCGCAATTCTCAGTGGTACGTGGCGAAGTGTCGGACGTTCGTGGTAATACAGATTTAGCATAGCGCATTTGCTAGTAATGCTGATCGGTGAGTATTGCGGTGAAATTATGTCCGTCTTTCCGCGAAACGCGTCCGAGAAAAAGTGTGTTGGGCGCGCACGTTGCTGCAGCTACGCGATTACGCGTTTTTAAGGAACAAAAACGTGTAACAAAGAACGATGTGAAAACTATACGTGTGAAGAAGACGATTGTAGCAGCATCAGAACCCTGCAACCCCTGGAACCGTGCGATATTACTACGGAGCAGGATGGAGTATAATCAAGTAAGCACATCTCCTTAGATCATCATTTGCTGCTATTACCCACATAGCATCGTAAGTTGCATAAACGTTTCCGCAACGGTTCGCCGGAAACTTAGCAACGTTTCGTTAAAAGTCTCATCGTTTCTTATACGTTTCTAGAAATATGTTATAAACAGCACTTTTAATGCTAATATTAATTTTTTATAAACATTGTAAAATACATTT
>QVOA01013101.1:0-81460 GCA_014825685.1 Pseudomyrmex cubaensis
GGACAAGGACGTGTATCAACCTCGATAGAGAATCGAGGGCAAAACGTGTAGATAATAAAAGACAAAGATACCTGTCCCTCGGGGTGTCCCGGCGCGAGGACGCTAGGGAATGCCTCGCGGACGAGTGTGTGGAATCCCTCTGTGCTTCACGGAGAAGTCGCAGGTATTCGCGTTCGCCGCTGTTGCTGAACGGCGTCGGAGTTGTCCGGGCGGCCGACAACGGGTCCGGTACCAGCTCCACCCATGACTCTGCACAAGTCAAATTTAATCAAATCTCAATTTTTCCGTGGCGTTTTATTTTGTTTTACGTTTTCCAGAGGGTCCAACAAAAAGATTTCATTGCTTCATTCACTTCGAATGAATACCTAGTGTGCAACGTAGCGCAATATGACGCCGTGTTTCTCTTCCGGTTGTTTTTATTGCACGCGCAATTGAAATTCACGGAGTTTCCTACAATTTGCCATCATCTATCAATCGGTTCAAGTCTGCGAGCGCGCATCAGAACGATGTGATACGACGCGCGAGGCTCCGCCGCAATCACGTAACCAGGATGAACTCATCGCAGCGAAATCTCGGGTTCATCTACCGTCACTCTATGATAATTTGCTGACTCCTACGTAACGGGC
This sequence comes from Pseudomyrmex cubaensis, assembly GCA_014825685.1. Taxonomy (NCBI): domain Eukaryota; kingdom Metazoa; phylum Arthropoda; class Insecta; order Hymenoptera; family Formicidae; genus Pseudomyrmex; species Pseudomyrmex cubaensis. Next base: position 627 of record QVOA01013101.1, read on the forward strand.
GTGAATTTATATTCCACGCTCCGACGCACACGCTTCAATCTCCATGTATAAACAGAATATCTATCATAGATATATTTGTCTACTAATAAAGTAGATAAATAAATAGTAAGATAAATAAATTCTTAGTTTAGATAAATAAAGTTTGTAAAAATGTAACAACGAGAGCGATATAGGGTAATATCGTCGTAATTATTAATCAAAAATTTTACGTCTCTGTGCACAGCGCACGACGGTCCCAGAAGAATATCTCGTGGGTATCTGCCGGATGTTGCAGTATCCGGAGAATATTCGATATCGGAGAAAACGGATATCTCTTGAACATCCGCGAGGAAAGGGGATCGAAATAATGACGAAGTGAAACAATAGTAAAATAATGACAAGAAGTGCGGCAACGTCATAAACGGTGTGTTTGCGGAGCACGTGTGACGCACGTGACAGCTCCGCAACGATGACCGTCGTCGGCCGCGCGAATATTCGCGGTTTACTTCGAGTTCGTTCACCTGATCGGCCGCGGAAACACGTTTGCGCGCTTTCGCCCGATCTGACGCATCGACATCACGCGAGTAATCGGCGCCGCTTCGGCTAAGAAGAGAGAAAAAATGAGATGAGCCACTGTCGTTAGTTTTTTACAAAAAAAAATTGCAACGTTTAATTTCCAACTTTCTAATTACATTATTTAAAATTCAATTCGCCGTGTTAACGCGAAATGCGTGACCGGGGGGGATAGCGCGTGTTTATGCAAACACACAAGCTTTAATGCAAACTGCGCTTGCGTAATCTGCGATCGTTGCATTTGCAACTAATGAAGATAATTATTCAAACGGCCGTGTAATTGAATATTCGGTTACGAGCGAGCGCGCAAGAGCAGCGTTCCGGCGGCTCTTTTGTGCGCGAAAGAGAGATCGCGAATGTCGGAAGCCGGTCCGGAGATGAAAACACCCGGAGAAGCTATTCAGACGGACTCGTGAAATGTCATTACTTTGATCAGCAACGATCACGTCCGAATCAACGTGACGATAAAGTGACGTTCACGATTGGCAGCGCTAACAAATCGCAACTTGTATGTACGTTCATACCTACGTGTCTCTATTGGCACGACACAATACAAATCGACTGTTAAATGTCCAATGCCAGAGTCAAGGCTGTGAAAAATCACAAGAAAAATCCTCTAAACGTGAAAAACATTTTTGCGTCCCACATTTCTATCAATGCTGTGCGTTGAAAACCGACTTCGCGCGAACGAGAACGCGAGTGGAACTCGATTGCCGCCTCTAAAGATATCCGTTACCTCATGTTAAAGCACACGCCGCCCGCGCGTCGTTCGCCAATTACACATTTATCTTTCGTAAAGTGACTTACGATATCAGTCACGCTTTAACGGCCTCTTTCGTTTGACCCGCACGCCGGCGCGTGAGATCCGACACGTTGCTTTCGACAACGCGTACAATGCTCGAACAGAGACATGTGTCATCTCTGAAAGAAATACTTGTTTTTTTTATTTTTAAACACGTTCGTTGTAATTGCGAAATTTATTATTTGTCTTGTTTTAGCCTGTGAAACGTGCCGCACGCGAAACATACAATTAAACTCCACGTGTCTCGGCGCTTGCCGAGCAACTTCAATCAATATCGGATCAAGGACTGCCGCCGCGGACGTTGACGGCTAAAAATACATACGCGCGCTTGTGCGTACCTCCCTCTTTTTCGACGGTCTACGCGCTATTTTGATACAACGTCAACGCACAATCCTGCATTTTTACGTTAAACACGCCCGTTAATAATAATAATAAAAAAAAAGACAAGTAAGTGAATATTGTATTATGAAATAATGTACATTTCGTTCAGATGTGCGAGAAAAAAATCAACGTTTGCTCCAATAATGGTCTAATAAGTTTTGCGTGTCTGTCTCTGTTGCGTGAGATTCTATCTTGTGACTCATTTATCTTGTTCTGATTCCAGCGCGATACGATAAGCTTCGTTATCGTTAAAGATTAGGATTAGACACACAGCGCACACAATTTTGTCATTACGTATTATTCATCTATTCGATGAAGTCCCTTGTTGAGAGGGATTTGATTATTAACAATTTATCGAAAACTGTAAGCGTCGTACGGGTTTACTTTAGACTCGAAAATTTAATTAAAGAATATTATGTAAATTTTTCTTATCCGCCTTGTTACGCGAGTCGTGTGTTTCGTCGCTTCATTTACTTCTAACGTAATCCAACAACAATATCGCGGCCGAATGACCCGCATTGATCGCGGATGAGAGAAGTCGGGAAAGAAACTTGCACGAAAAGCACGAGGAGAGCGTGTGAGCCGAGTCACGTAGACTCTTGACTTTCAAAGAATCAACGTCTTCTCGCAACGAGTTTTCCTGACGAGAGTCACGTCACATCCTTTCGTTAAAACGAAGATTCGCGCGTTACGCGCAAGCGATGTAGAGACGATTCTCGAACAAACGTATATTTAGAAGATGAATCGGGATTAGCGCGTGTTTTTATTTCTCTCGTTGCTGTTTGAAATCAAAAGCAGCCGATTCTCTTTGTTTACTGTGGTACTGATATCGCAACGACCGATACGCAGCTCCGATCTTGACCGAGAGAGCGCTATATTTGTTAGAACTCATCCGATTTAAAATAGAACACTCGAGCTATACGAGATCGCAGGACGCTGACCCAGTTCTATCTAGACGACTAGATAATTTAGCAATGAAACGAAATGATAAAATCGCACCGATACTTTCCATCGGTACAATATTAAGACGTCAAAAAATATTACCAGTATTTTATATACACGTGTGTGTGCGATGTGTGTATATGAGAGTCACATATATGTTTAATATATTCACCAACAACCTTGAAAACGTGTAGAAGATGAAATTTGCATGCAAAACCGAGCTACGCAGTTTATTTTCTTTGAAACACACGTGTTAAATGAATTCATTTCAAAGTTCGAGATGTTAATTCTTTTTGTGAAACGAACGCGTAGTTAGCTGTTTCGATAATTGTTAGCGATAAATTCCATTTCAATTGTGATTCTTTTCCACCGTGTGCGCGGCGCGTCTTACTTTTATTGTTGCGCCGTGAACGACGCGAAAAATTCTTTATTTAGATGGAACGGTGGTAATTTCCGTTGTTTCGTAAGAGCGACAGTCGAAATAAGAGATTTCACAATTTGAAACCGCGTGAAACAAGTTTATTATTCATATATTTATCTTATCGAGGCAAGTTGTTGCCGAAAAACAGGATAAAAATATTCGAAATAAAGTTCATTCGCTTTTGAAATTATACACAGCCTCTACAGAATTTGTTCGCAATTCTCCTACATTTTGTAATTCTTTTCTATTTCTAGCAAACGTCTCTCGACGAAGGAAAAGTAACAACTATCAAGAAATACAAGAGATGCGAGAGAACGAAACAAAAGACAAGCAAATTGCGATGAACGATGAAGATGTTCGAAACGAATACAGTCGTGCGCACACTCGCAATGTTTCGCGACGTACTTCCGTGGCGGTCTTCTTCGTGCGAAGGACCTGCCAGGAAGAATATCGATTCAAGCGCGCGCGACATAAACAATTGAACATTCGTCGAGCGTCAAACGTTAGATGAAAGATCTGGAAATGGCGCCAAAACGAATGGCGTGCTGCGTCATTACGGATGACTCGCTTAGAAACTCGCTCCGATCTTCAGAATTTGTGCAACTTGTTCAACGTCAAAAGTCAACAAAGATAGATTTCTGCGCAAAAGTTGAAATCGTCAGGATAAAAACAAACGTAGTTTCTCTCGTGTCAACAACAGGTCTCCGAAAACAACGCGAGACGCCGCGAAACACAACGATCGGGTTTGTTTATGCTCGGAATGGAAGGAAAGAGACAGAGAGAAACGGGCGCGGAGTAAGCGAATAGACGCGCCGCGCGAAATGGCCGATGTGTCGTCGCGTCTGACAGCCTGGCGTCATTTTTGCTATATAAAATGGCCTTTACCCACCGCTCAGCTGTTCGTCCGATGTGTGCTTCACCGTCGACGACATCGCCGTGTCGTGCGTGCGAAGAGAGCGATCGAGAGGACTCAAGGAGAAAGATGAGCACCTGACGACACTTGGAGAACAAAAACACGAAAAACGACGTATGTACTATATCGACAGAGCGAAGAGACGCACAAGTACAACACACTTTTCGCCGCGAGCGATCGCAACAAAATGCTGCTACGGGAGCAGCGCAACTGAGCTTTGTTTTCACCCACGTCGCACGCGCATGTCAGCTGCGAACGCCTCGGTTTATCTCGTCTTGCTGCTAGAGGGACTCTGATCTGGAAAAGACCCGCGGCTCATGTATGATTTGAGTCTTGGCTAAGTCGAAATATTTTCAGCGAAGACTCGAACCACTCGAACACCAATTATAGACCAGAGACACGTGAGAAACATTCAAGCAGTAGGACGTAAGGTCTGTATACGTACCTTGCTGTTCACTGTACACGATCCGAGAAAGAGGTTAAAGTTATTAGAACTTAGACATAGACAGTTTGAAAATCTACAGTCCTTAAAGTAATCGCTTTTCTGTTCAACTTGAAAATCTTTAGCCAAGTTCTTTTATACAAACGTATACATGCAAATATATTATTTATTTATTCCAAAACATCAATGACTTATTAAACTTGTACAATAGCTTTGCCGAAATTATTGCCGCGCAACATTCCGACAAATGCTTCGAACATGTTCTCGAAACCTTTGGTCACAGTCTCGCGATACTGAAGTTTGCCCTCACGAACCCACTGCAAATTCTTTTCTATTCCTTCGGACCAGCGATCTCGCCAGCGATTAACGAGAAAGCCTTCCATCTTCAATTCATGGAATACCATTGCAGGTTGAAGAAGTGTGCACTTGGGCAAAGACGACGAGTCTGCATCGTAGGACGAAATGCTGCCGCACACAGCTATTCGGCCAGATGGTCTCATCTGGTATATGACCGTGCTCGAGATATCACCGCCAACCTGTGCAAATGCGAATATGATAAAAAATAAATAAAATTTTTTCAAAGAGAAAAAATGGTCTCTCTGTCAACACTCATGATATTTCAGCTATAAGCTCTACGAACATTGTCGAAGTAACAATCGACGCCTTGTGGAGCAGCTTTGCGAAGACTAGTCGCGACTGGCATCGTTTTGTAATTGATGACGGAATCGAAACCCATCTCCTTGGTGAGCCATTTGCACTTTTCGTCAGAACCGCATATACCGATGACCGTGAGGCCCAGATTCTTGGCGATTTGACCTACATGAGAACCAACCGCACCAGCAGCTCCGCTGATGACAATTGTCTCGCCAGCTTTTGGCGTACATATCTCCATCAAGCCAAAATAGGCTGTGTTGCTGTTGAATAAATGAAAGAATGTACTTTCATATTGCAGTTGTTTGGTAAAAAGAAAATCAAAACTTGACATACATCTGTATAAGATAAAATCTGTCATAAAATTGTCAGGTATAAATATCTGACAATTCGCAATGTGATAACTTGTCAATCTTTAATCTGATGTAATTCTATGTGATGTGAATAGTTGGAATATATGTTAGTAACTTTGCATATATTTTACCCTGGCATTCCCAATACGCCTAAGCCGAGAGACGGCGGTAGATCTCCTATATCTGGGAGAATGTATGAGTTTAGGTTCAATGCCGCTTCAGATTGTGCGGCCTTTGGATTTACTATCGTATGAGTTCTCCAACCAAAGTATCCAACTACTCTCTTGCCGACCGGAAAGTCGGGATTCTTGGATTCAACGATTTTGGCGACCTGAGATCCAATCATTGTGATTCCCAACGGAAATCTTAGAGCATATGGTCTCATGTACGGGTCTACAGAAAGATATTCAGCTTCCGCGAGATACTCTGAGAAAAAAAATTGTAATGAAAACATACAAGACAACAGACGAAAACATTGCGATGACAAAGTGATTATTTATTTTTACCTCCATTCTGCAGAGGTGGTAGTTCTTCTTCAACCAATTTCAAATCCGTCGGTTTAGGATCGTTTACAAAATGTTTCACCAGCACGTATTTCTTCGCTTTTACCATCTTGCTGAATTGCGTCGAGATTTTGCGAATCGAAGAGTCTTTCAATGTTCGCGTTGCGACTTCGTCACAGGCACTGGAAGTAATTGCTAAATTGCGATGGAAAGCAACTGTCCTGGAGATATAGCGACAACTCGCATAAATACACGGCGATAACTCGGATGATACTAAGTTGAGCAAGCTCTTCACGATCATAGTTGCATCGTCACGCACATTGGCGACAACATTGAAAAGACAGGAAATGAGTAGATTGTTTTGATAGACGTGCAAATTTGTTTTAGATCACTTCGCGAATATATTTTAATTGATTGAGGTGCAAAATATTATCAGACCACTTTACGAATATTATGTAAGCACATATATGTGTGCATGTGAACAAATACGCGTGTTCTCAAAATATAAACATGACTTGTGTTTTTCGCTTATCACCTACTGAGAATACAAACAAGCGCCATAATCTGTTCTAATCAACTATCTTTATTTCTTCATCGATTTTATATAATTAAATACTAGATAAATTGTACCATATGTCAGAGAAGATTTCCATTGATAAAATAAACGTTCATTGTGTACATGGAAGTTCGATGGATATATGTCAAGGAGACATACTATATATATATATATATAATATATAAAGTGCTGTCGCGGGCGATTACAATTAAAAGTTACAACTTGTACTCTAACAAAATTGGTCTAAAATAATCATATAAAAATAGTAGAGCATTTATCGTGCTAACATAATTCGTTCTGCATCTATTGCAGTTTGTTTCCATCTCTTTAATAGATTTGATACACCAATAATTCGAAGTGTACATTTTAAATAGATCAGTACTACATCAAACCTCAAGTTGGCCGACACCTGTTGTCTATAAATCAAATTTTTTCCTATAAAAAACATAAGAAAAGACGGTTCTTTCTTCAATAAATTGTTTGTTTCACCAAGTTCGTTTGCGGAGATGTTAATAATTTTAATAATAGTTTTCAAAGTGACGACTACAGACAACCCGCTTAAAAACATGTCGAGTAATATTGCATCACGTTGCGATATCGTTATTCTCTCCCTTTATAATGAGAGAGAAAGAAATTTGTGTATTATAATATATTTATTCACACACATCTACTGAGTTCTAAAACGATGTCACACTAATGTTTCGTTAGGTACAAAGAACTATATATATATATGTATATATATATATATATATATGTATAAATATCTTTCGGTTTCGAATGTCACGCGTCTTGTAATGTCATACATTTTATGTATTTGTACACGGATCGTTACTAGTGCTTTTCTATTACGCTATATATGTATCTATAATTACAATACATACATGTAATTTTTTAAAGATTCATAAAAACACCGGTGTCTCGAAGATTACTAGTCCATTTTCTACTAATGCCCAACATTATGTGATACCGTTTTATCGTACATACAACTTGTCATGGTAAAAAAAAAAATGTTATTCATAGAAAACACTTGATAGGTACAAAATGGTCAGACATAGATAAATGGTCAGATATGTCGCAATAGACACAAGTTACATTTGAGAAAATTTAGTTTAATAACCTACTGTCTCATTTCTTAAATGTGAAATAAATGCAAGACTGCGATGTGTGTACATGCACATACATAAATATATATAAATTATATTAATAAATAAAACGTAGCGGGTTATCAGTCTTCTTTATCAAAAGGAGTTTGTCTCATTTTTCAACTGCGTTCTCGTCCCATTTCTTATGGCAAGTAGTATTCTCCTAAGAAAATTATAATCACAATTTGTTAATAAATAATCCTGTCGATATACAAAACAATTGCTAAAAAATAAAAAACCTTTGAATTATATAAATTAATGATTTAACAATTAATATGGTTTATTACGTGTGAGCACACAGAGAGATATTTATGTTTACAATATTATCTAATTATTTTGTGCACATCTCACGTTGTTGTCTATTTTCACACACTTAGTCATTTCGCACTTGATCAGATATCATATCTTCCAAGAAATAAAACTATTTTTCATAATTGTTGATAAAAACTATCGGACTATTGTGTGTATTGTGTGAGACGAAATATATTAACACCTGTTAGTTTAATTGCATTATTAAATAAATTAAGACAATTAAATAATTGACAAACGAGCGCCGCTGCAATTATGAGTGCGTATTACAAATTTTTATATATAATCATATATATTATATATAAATTATATATTTTGTACCAATTATTTAATTATCTCAAGTTTCTTATTTCTGAGCCGGTTCTACATATTATTTTAAATAAATTAATATTTTCTCTCTCTCTCTATTAAATATATAAATGTATGCTACTTTCTATATATATATACAACTGTTTCTTTCTTTTTCTGGAAAATCTAATATAAAGTTGTACCATGCACTTTATATAAGAAGCGTGATTGCGGAATCAGGAACGTTGTTGGGCTCGATACCGAAGGAATTAAATAGGATCAAGACAATAAGATGAACATTAGTTTACGACAGTGATTAATCGATCGTCAGCTCTTCTCTTCATATAATTATTTGGACAGGAATCTATCTTCTTCAGCTGTATGTGTCATTGATTCCTATTTCTTTTACTTTTCTAAGTACACAGCGAGTCAGATAGGATTTTCTAACAGCGAAATATCACTTGATAATTATCACGATACTGATACATTATAATAATTAGCTATATTAAATTCCACTTGTCTGACCGATAATAAGTGAGCAAGGATTAATCACGATAATGTAGGTGTATTATAACAGAGAACAGCTAATACTATCGTTACTCACGTTAGTCACGTGATTCTGATAAATTATCTCTTTCAAGTTGACGCGGGTGGAAGAAGTTGTTAGTTTTATTTCTTTCTCTCTCTCATTCTTTCTTTAGTTAAAGTTAGAGAAGTCGGTTTTCAACTTGATCGAGGGCGCGGATATTTTAATTTGCGGTTTTACTGGATCAACCGGTCGCATATGTCGTTGTGCTTGCTGATGACTGGATCTTACGGCATTTTCTAACTTGGTCTTCAGCTCGGTGGACTGCGACATCAACGTCTTGAATTCCTAGTTGAAAAGCAACAATCATTTAACACACACGTTTGCTACCAGAGAGATTTGAAACTGTCTTGTAATAACTGCTATACCTGCGGATATTTTGGCCCGATCTTATTGAGCCATTGAAAACTCTGCTGATGTAGACTCGCTTGATACTTGGTAGCGCACTGAATCTCATCACCCTCCAGTAAGTAGTTAATTAAAATTGGCACAAGTAGAGTCAACATTTGAATACCTAAATCATTTTAAGACGAATTTTGATTCATATCGTAATATACATGTAGAGATGAGAATATATTTAGTAATAAAACTGTACATAATTAACGTATATTAGAACATTAGATTAAAAGAACTTCTACTTTTCTCCACACACCTTGTAACAGATCTCCTGTGAATAGCGTGCAACATATTTCGCGTTAACATAACGTTCACAAATTAGTCTAATAATTATGATATCGTATTCTCATGTGTCGACTTAATACGACGAGAGACTTACGATTAGCAAGATCGGCGAGTCCTATGAGAGTCTCCACCGTGCTGATGCACTCCAATGTGAAGGTCAGCTCCATATCGTTCGTCACCTGTTTGCTCTTGTCACTGTACAGATATTCTACCAGTCGTGGCGCGAGGGCGTGTATGTACGGGGTGCTTATGTTACGTTCCGGATGCAGAAATATCGTCCTCAACGTTTGCACGCACTTCAGCCTCACCTAATATACAATTATATGTTTAAATTGCTCTCTAAAGAGTAACGGATCGGCTTAATTACCGGTAGATTTTCCGATTGGAATGCATGCCGGAAGTGATTGATGCACGGAAATTGCAGATTTGGCGCGCTCACCACCTCGGGCGACGCGTGAAGCACAAATACCGCGATACCCAACATCATGGCAACCTCGTCCATTTTAGTTTCGTCGTTGCCTTAAATAAAACATGTGCGATTTAAAACCAAGTAACATATTAATGTCTCTTTGTGACTTTTAAATACTCAAAACGCACCTGATTTAGCCAGATCGATAATCTTGGCGAGCGCGCTTCGCAAGAGTCCCGTCCATTGTTCTCGACTTCTGTGATCCCGGGAGTACTTGTTGGTAATAAGACTCTTTACGCAATGTAACGCGGCATGAACCGGGGCTTCTGATCCCGGTTTGGTATTATCGTTCTCAGTACGCACCGCAGTTTCACGTATCACACCCGTCGCTAAATACAGCAATGTCGGAAGAATTGCTACTGCACCTTTAGAAAAAAACCAGTAAGGAGCAATAAATTATATCTTTTTTTTTTTTAGTTCATTAGATGATTGAAAAACTGTATTTTCGCGTACCTCGCGGAGAGCACAAAGTCGGAAGACATTCCATTATACTGAGAGCCAGTGCGATCAACTTGCCGCTCTCCTCGGACGGCACGTATCCCTTCTGCGACAAAATAGCGGTGGCGCCGCCAGGATTTGGATTCAACGCTGGTATCTGACGTACCAGGAGACACAGGCACACCTCCAAAACAGCGAAGACCAACGATTTGCCCGGCACGAGTTCGCCGCTTTCCTCTCCTTCGCCTAAAAGATCCAACTCCGTTTCATAATTCTCGTGATTTGTCGACGTGTCATCTAAAAATAAAACAAGTAACAAAGACTATGTATGCAAATTCACATGGATTTACATAGAATATTTATGTAAAATAAATTTCATTCTTCTCTTTCACTTTCCAAGTTTTACGCGCGCGTATACCTTCAAGTTTCAACTTCTTTTTCGTAGCGAGATCTTCCTGCGCTGCTTTCATCACTTGTTTCAGCACTTCCATCACCAACATCTGGATGACATAACTTTCCCGTGTCAAAAGCAATCTTCAAAACAAAAATATATCGATAATGTATGACACAGAGAAACAAGTTGTATAATTTTGCATAATGCACACATACCTATGAAGAACATTGCACAACTCAATGGGTAAGGAGCGATCCGCGACGAAGACTTTCCGTGCCCACGCTGAATCGAGCAGTGTGTATAAAGCATTCAAACACGTTTCTATATTTTGCGGCGATTCAGAAGAGCGAGGACTGCACAAAGCTTCCATGCATATACCTATAAATAATAATTGTTGTGATAAATAAACATCTCATATGTAAAACAAGTTATTGAGAAATAATTATGCAACATGCAAATACATGTATACGTACCGAATAACAAGTGGAAACGTTCAACATTTGTGTTGGTCTTGGAAGTCGCAACAGTTTCGTCGTTATTGTTATTGTTATTCGGATTATTGTTAGAAAGAGCTGTTTCCTCTTGATTATTGTTTTCCATTTCGAATCCTCTCGCATTGAGCCAGAGCGTTGCGGCATGCAGAATCGGCGGCCACGATTCCACGTAGTGAGGACGCGCTGATTCCATAGTGTCTGTGGTGTAAAACGCCCCGCCGTCGTGTGGCAATTGACTAGAAAATTCTGCGAAGATTACATAGAAGATTAAATTTTAATCGAATTATTGTGAAGCGAAAAAGGATACACGACTGCGTAATATCAATAATACCTGGTGGCAGAGAAAGCAAGGCATGATCTCTCAATGCAGACAGCCAATGTTGACTCAAACTTAGAAGCTCAGGCTGTACGAGACTCAACAAACTTTCGCTTTGGAACGCAAACTCCCCGAAGTCCTCGTTATTCAACTCGTCGTTGACATTTTTCATGTTTCGATTGCTTGCGTCTTTGCTGTTCAGCGCGGAGCCATCCTTTATCATTGCAACTACATACACCTAACAAAATAATCAAATACTAAACACTTCTTTTTTTTTTTCCAATTACATATTTTCAAATATACATTTATATTTTTGTATTTTATATACATGTGAGTGGTGATATATTCAATATTTTTTTCAATGTACCTCTGCCCACGCTTTCAGAATCGCCAGTCTTTCCAACGTCGACAGACTCTCGTTGTAAAGCTGAGGTCGAGTATTGCCTTCTCTCAATTTTTCCAAAGACGACACTAGTAACTGATGCACCCTTCGCAAATCGTTGAGATCCCTGGCAACGCCGCTGCCGATCCACGCGCTGCACGCTTCACAGGCCGCGGCTGTAACGTGCGACGGTGTTTCGGCGGAGAACGCAGGTCTTAAAGCAGCTCCAACCTATAAAAATATTATTATCGTAATCAATACAACAGCCGCGACTTAGCCGAACGCATACTCGAATGAATGACAACTCGCCTGTGCCTGGAACTGCTCGAGCAACAAGTGACCGGGGAACTCCGGTTCGGGCACCTTAGCAAACTTGTCGATAATCTCCTGCAACGTTTTCAGACCTTCGAGTCGCAACGGATCACAATCGCTCGTCGCAGCCATAAACGCCATGCGCACCAGGTCCGATAGATGTAACACCAGAAAATCTCCTGAAGAAGAAAATTTACCACCCCATAATATTATTTTTAAAAATCAGGGAAACTTCGTAAGACAATACACCAATGATAGAACTGAAAAAATTCCTACCTTTTCCTTTAGAAAGCTGCATCTCTTTGGCCAGAGCAAGATCGAAGTGTGCCTGTTTATTGTTCATACAAACCGCGACAATACGTCTGACGCATTGCGCTGCGAATACTCTCGTTGGCCATCTTGGTGTGATCGACGGTCGTTGTTTCGTCGATTCGTCGGCGTGAAATTCGACCTGATCGTCGTCGCCTTCAGCATCCGCCGACTCGTTGTCAGCCGCACTGTCCTCCACATTTGACGTGTTGTTTTCCTCAATTGCACTTGATTCTGCATAACAAAATGAAATATTTCTCTCAAAACCAGAAAGAGAGACAGAAAGAAGTTGTTAAAAATGTAATTCGGAAGAATTCGATTATAGCACCTGAAGCTATCGTAAGAACATCTTTGCACAACGACAACCACTGAGATAGATTATCGGCTGCTAGTATCTGCAACATGCTCGTCAAAGTGTCGTGAATGTCTTTGATCAGTTTACTGTCGGTTTCCGTGTCGAGCATGCTGAACAAAACGCCTGGAAGACCGGTCTCTGTGATGACAAGACCTTCCACCACATTGGTGTCTCTGCTTTCATTAGCCAGCGTCATCGCGTGCTCGCATACTTCTTTTGCTTCGCGCTGAGCGAGCTGCCGCAGGCACGATATTGCAGCTTTTCGCAAAAGCAAGTGATTGCTGGAAAGAGTACGCTGCAAAAAAGAGAAAATGTAATACACACAGATTAAAGGTTTTACGTTTATCAACACTTACGCATAAAGTGGGAACGAGGGAAGACAAATTGACGTGTCTGGGAGCGAAGAGGTGCAGTTGTTGAAGACAGCCAGTTGCCTCCGCTTGAACAAGCGGATCTTGATGATCCTGCATAATGGCGCACGCGCACAAAAATGACGATCGCGCCATGCAAATCGTGGACGTGTTGCCTGAAATCGGAGATTTAATGATGTAACTCCGTCAAAGACACAAATCTGACATGTTTCTATTAATTATCTATATACTATTCCATTATAATGCACATATTAAAATGCATCATAATCTCAAATACATTTTGTACCTTGCAATTCCGGTCCTATTGTTGTGATAAGCGCCGATAAAAGCTTTCCGATGCATTGATGCACGTCGATGTAGGAATGAGGAACATTGAGAAGAAGAGTCAGCGCTAATGACAGCGTGGGCTCAACGTAACCTCTGAACATCGGCCCACCGGAATCGGCTATCAGAGCCAGAGCGTGCAACGCCCAAACCTGGACAAAAATATCGCTTTGCTTAATTGCTATTGATTAAACTCCATTTTGTTGTTCAGGCGCGTAATCGACATATAGAGATAAATATATACACGCGATATTATCTTACTTGTACTACGGGAGACGAGTTATCCTGTGCGAGTGCGAGTAGAATGCTGACACTGGTATTGAGATGTTGACTGGAGCCCATCCCACCCACGTATTTATGGAGGCAGCCCAGTGCCAATGAGTGGCCAGTTCTACTGGCGACGTCGCGAGCCGATTTTAATCGATCGAAACTGGTCTGCGCCAATTCCGCGGTAAACTTGGGATCGGAGATCACCTGAGCCATTCTTCCGACCGCTTCGCCCGCCGCCCATCGCAAAATAGGATTTCCGCTTACCAATGTACTCTGAAATGTACATTTCACGTTACGTGCAATTGACGAAACTACTTTTTTATGACAATAATATTATGAATCTTACAATGATAAGATTAGTGGCGGACTTCTTGACATCATCCTGACCAAAGCCTGTCTTCGCCTCGTTCAGACCTTTAAGACCGCTCAACACGGCCGTGAACACGTTCATCTGTATCGCCTCCTGTCTGCCAGACTTAGTGTGCTTTATGCACTCGCTGAAGTGATCCAGCATCTGTAGCTTGTGCTTGTTCGCTACGCGCGGGAATATCTGTCCGAATAACGTAACCGACAGATCGATTACTGCCACGCCCAATGGCAATGGTCCGGGTATCATTTCAATCTGCAAGTCGTCACATAAATCCGTATTACAATTTTCAATAACACTATAGTCTTGTCATTTGTAATAATACTATGCAAAATTATTAAAGTGTTAGACTCACATGAGGTACTGGTCTATAAAGACAGCATGTATTGTGTTCCAATGCTCCAGATCCCGCAGCGCTGTTTGGTTGAAGCTTAAAAAAAAAAAAAAAACCCATTAACTTTAGATCGTGCAACGAGAAGACATGAAACTGCTCTTACACGCATGTAACCTAAAAAGAAATATAAAATATTTGGAATATATAACAAATAAAATACGTAAGAAAATAAAATACTGCTATTCTAAGTAAAACGTAATCAGTACATCGTATAATGCATAAGAAATGTGCGTAAAAATCAGTTTATATGTACAAAATATAACATAATATCATTTGGTAACATGTAAAAGCGCTGAAAAACACGAAAGGCAAACTTTGCAGAACATCCTTACTCACATGTTCCAAATCTGCCCTTCTGTTTGGTTCCATCTAAACATGAATTTATTTACAAGTTAATGTACAAACTGCGTTTTTTAAAGGTTTAACTTTCTAATAGTAGCTATGACATATAAAAAGATGTCAGTATAAACATATATAAAATACACATACAATAATCAATATCAAAATCTAAAAATGCACTCACTTGGTCTTCTATCGTACGATGGTCGGTCTCTTGCAACCACGTGCCGAGAATCACAGAATCGTTAGCGTGACAAACCACACGCAACAAGGAAGTGGTTGTGTTCCCGGGATTGTCTGTTAGTGTGAACTCGGACACCAGCATCCTTAGAAGATGCGTATAAGAACCTGTAGCAATGGTAATGCAAATAGAAAGAAGAAAGGTGACACGCAAGCAATTTTAAAACTTTCTTGTAACATTTAATCGATTTTACCTTCAAACGTTTGCGGTGGTAGCAGCAGTAAAGTTTCGTACAAACGCAAACGAACCATGGCGGCGGGAGCTTTCAGTTGCTGGCCATAATTTTTCAAAACCGGCGATAAGCTAGAAAAAACATGTGTTATAAGAACTTCGTATTCTAAACGTTTAATATTATAATATCTACAAAAACAACAGATTTACTTTGTCAGCATTGCCAGAGCGGACTCGACGGGTGTGAGCAATCGTCGAGTGATATCGTCGTTCAAAAGCTCCGGACAGTGCAGCAGAAAGCTGTACATGGCGGACAGCGCGCCAGCACGTCCCTCAAGAGTCACTTGCCACGTGAAAGCGTCACCGCGCGCTTTCTCGCTTTCGAGTTCCTTGTTCGAGCGCGGGAAGGAATTTCTCCAGAGCAGCAACATTCTTGGCAACAAACCCTTTACTACCGCTGTGCCTGTGTGTAATACAATACATGTAATACGCCGCTCTATCGCGTACTTTTGAACAAAGCATTTTATACCTAAAGTCATTATTGCTCCTATTAAGAGCCATCCTGCGTGCGTACGATTCAAGGACAAACGGCTGTTTTGACTTGCGCTTCTTAGAAGTTCCTCGGCTGTATTGAAAATGATCTGAAATGATTTTGGAATTAAAAATTCAATCTCGCGCGAGAGATTGACATGCGAATAACAAGTAAATAACATGCACACCTTTCCTTTAGTGTGAGGAACTCCCAAAGGTGACAAGCGAACACTGCCAAGCACCGCAGCGAGAGCGCTGCTGTAACCGGCTATAGCCTCCGGCGAGCTACGCATGTTCTCAATCCCGTCGACGCAGCGATCGATCAAAGGTGTTATCTGACTCGGTACCGCCACGCATATGCACCGTAAGCACCAGGAAGCTGCTAGTCTAGCCGCTTGACACGGATGTATCAGAACAGCCATTATGGTATCGATCAGGCCTGAGTAAAATAAATCACAAGCATGTGATACAATCGATCATCCGCGCGTGCTTCATAAAAATAATTTCCACAACGCAATTGTTTCAAATGCAAAAAAATATACGTACTCAAAGATTGATCTGATAACAAATTCGTGGCTGTGGTACCTAATCCTAATATTAAGTTACCCATTTCTTGTAAGGCACATACTAACAAGTGCTGACTGAACAAGGTTTCTTGATTGCAATCTTTTGCGTTTTCCGGACTGAAATCTGTATGAAATTATATTAATAATAATTATATTAATATAATTATATTAATTATATTAACAATAATAGCGATATTAATAATTACGCATCAATCAAACATCGCGCAATGTAAAACAGCCTTACCGATAGAATTCATCTGTTTCAAAATAATGTGCGCTATCTCCTTGCAAGCGGCAGCCTGAGCGCCTTCTCCCAACAGTTTTCCGACGGTTCCGCGTAATATGAAATTCACGCACTTGCGGGAATAAACCGCCTCGACATGTGAATTTGCGGCTTTCGGATTTGTGACCAGATCTAAAACGTGCGCGATTAATGTGCCCACGTTGCGCTCCAGCCACGTACCGCCCAACATTTGTACGAACACCACGTAAGCCTGCAAATATCAGCGCGATCGTTGAATTTGTCATCTGCTTTAAAAACAATTTATAAATATTTACACACACTCTTGCACTTACGTGAGTCACTCCAACTCGTACTTCTCTATTTACGCTAGAGCTTCCCTTTATTATCTCTCCTGTTCCTTTGAGAAAGCCGACGCCGCCTCTCAAAAATCCAGACATCAAAATGTTCAACACCTCCTCGAGCGACGTCTGTTTGACGCCTTTGTTGTGCGCGACTACGAGAAAAAGCGTGACAAATCAAAAATAATTTCTTATTTCAATTTTTTACACAAATTATACGTCGTATATGGTAAATACCAGTAAGATTTTTTATTTTGGGCGAAGGCAGCTGAGTCATTGCCACCAAGGTGCCCAATAGCTTGGCAACGGCACATCTGACTTCGTAATTGGAACCTTCAAACGCCCGAAAGCACAATGTCGCAACACTTTCGATTTCGGTCGTATATAAAAACGGAGCGTGATTTAACATTTCCAACAAGCACTGTACAAAAACAAAAACAAAGATTACCGCTATTCTATATTTTAAAGAATGAAAAATACAATTCATTCTTGTTTGTAAATACCTTAGCAGCGGCGCATCTCACTGCCATTACTCTGTCAGTCAGGTAATGTCTGGAAACTTTATATATCTCTTTGTGAACGTTTGTTACAGCTGATCCCATCCCGGCACACACCTATACAAGTGTATAAATACCACGTAAATATCAAGTATAACACAAACAGCTTTTAAAAATTCTACTAAAATCTTTTATCACCTTCTCTAATGTGTGCATGATTTCTATTCGCATTTGTGATTCTGCAGATCTCAAAGACTTGATTAATATCTGCACAGTCTCCTCGTACGATCTGCCCATCATTCTTCCCAGTTTTTCATACATACATCCCATGCAGCAGATAGCAGCTCTGAGAGAAACCAAATACATGTAGAATATAAAAATGATTGTTAATGTAATTTCAATTTTTATATTTACAGTTTTGTTGGCAGAAAGCTGGGCGAATCATCTTTATTTCTCAAGATATCATTGCACTTGTTAACGGTATCAAAGAGCAAGAATGTGTCTCCAACACTGAATAAAGTAGCAAGGCATCTTGCTATAAGACGCCGTGTAGGTGGACCAGGAGCACCTTGCATATGCCTGGTCAACTGCTCGACCAATTTCTGCTGGCATCCTTTAATATCACTCTGCACAAAATATTGTTTGTTACACAGTCAGGAATTTGTTACACAAGTATTGACACATATAAAAATTTATATTTGTAATGTTTTAGAAGAAAAATTTAACAGTAAAGTCATACTATCAGTCAAACTTTTTGACTGATACCTTTTGTGCAGCAACCAGAACCTTGTCCAGAAAACGCAACCATTCAAAAATGAAGACTGGTCGTTTAGCTTCTGGGATTTGATTGAGCGCATCCTCATTGAGGGTCAGGCTATGACTCAACTCCATCATCATTTAAAGTGGATGCACTGCGCCGAGTGCTATCAGATATCACTTAATTTTCTATTTCTCCTACAATATTGTCAAATTGAATGTTGTGATTTAATATGCAAATTTAACAACGGCTATTACAATAAAGCAAGCATGTAGGTATTGAGGTCAGATGCAATTTGCGCGCATTTGCTTCCTGTTTGTTTATCTGGCTTGTAAGACGAACGAAAATACGTTGAACTGAAATATTCGCTCAAGATATTTAGACAATATTTACTTCAAGTAGCACTTACCACGCAGAAAACAAAAATGAATATTATCAATCGGTGGGAAGAGACATTTTTATGGCATCGCGTATTCTTCGCAAGATATCACTTTGTCGCACTCATGTTAAGAAAATGAAAAACTGTGTTAGTAATAATTTTCACAACGTCAAAGTGTCACTCAATGTTGCATCGTTACGACGATAACATTCTGCAGCAATGTATCAATGTATGCATCTACAAATATGACTCACTCGTCGCACAGAGAGAGCGGCTCCTTTTAGAGCAAATGACGTTTCTCATGCAAGGTTAGGGGATATGCCATATTGCGAAAATAGTTCTATGCGACAGGTGTAGAGGTGGTTATCATCGCATATCAATATCACATTCTGTTTCGAAGCATTCGAAGCGCGACTCGAACCCCATCTTCGATTATCGCGCAATCGATCAATCAATTTGCACTGGAAGAGATTGTTCGATCAAGGTCGAAAGAGAATTCATTTTATGTGAGTGCTCAAAACTTTTATATAATTTAATATTTATTTTTAATCCGATAAAAATTAAAAGAAGATATTTTGAAAGATTTGGAGATCATAAATTACTTTATTTATCTCTTTAGACACGCGCGAAGCTGGAACTTGACGGTATACGCAGCTGATCATCGCGGTTACACGCACAAACGTCAATGTTATATAAAAAGAAACAAGAAGTCGAGAAATAATAAAATTTCTTTCAAGTATGTATGAACCATTCAACACTCGTGTTTTTCCCTTTATACTAAATTGTCTTGGTTTAATAATTTAAGCATTATATTTGTATTATACTCAAAATAGTTACTTGGTCGGTTTTTTTCGCTATTTAAATTGAAACACATCGCGTACCTATGACAAGCTTAATATTTACAGAACAAATATAATAAATCGTTTGCGAGCTATTTTTCATTTAAAATAAAAGGAAGAATGTTTCAGTAAAGCTTACGGGACAAAAACAAACGTGTTACAACTATTTCTCGTTATATATTTAGCTTTGCGACTTTTTCTCGAAAACATTGAATCAATCTTTCTGCTCGTCGCCTTATCTGAAAAAATACAATTTTACCTATGTACACACATCAGAACAGATGATTGCACGTGTTTTCGATTCCGGTACAAATACGTATGTACATCGATACATATATTCATTATACTTATATTTATGTATGTATAAAGATGTATAATTTTTTTTTGTGTATCATATATATATATAAGTATGTATATAGCCGATAGAAAGTGTATTACATATTAAAGAGCCAGAGACGTAATATATATATCTTTTTGTTGTATACAATTTTTGTTGTTTCATCTAAATGTGTAAATTTATTTAACAATGCAAAGAGAATATACACAGAGCGGTTGGAATATAATTGTTGGAATATAATTTAAATATGATTGTTTTCGTATAAGAATTACTCTCTGGCAACAAATAACAATGTGAAGGAACACTACCATGTACAATGATTTTGAAACAAATCGTTTTTCTCGAAATAACAAAGAGGATATAAACGAACACGTTTTGTCGCCTTGAAATATGACGACTTTGTAGCGTCGCTACTTCCAAGTTCACGCCTGAAAAGCAGACAGCCCGCCACACAGGCCAGGAGCACAGCGGCCTACCTCTCAGACGCTTTCAACTTTCACGAGAAAGCGTTCGGAAACAGCTTTTATATATACATTTATCTATAGTCTCACACGTATTTACAATAATTATAACTATTGCATACGATTTTTAGAAAAAACGACATTTCGCGTAGCTCAAAATTCGCAGTCTCGTATTTGTTTGCACAAAAATGTTTAGTCAAGAAAGACAAAACTCAGCGTACAAGGAATGAACGTGGCGCATAACGCACGACGTAGTTCTCCTTTTAAGAGTCGGATTAAATTACTCAAAAAAGCGGGAGAGGGAGAGAGAAATATGAGACATTTATCTCTTCTTTTTCCGTTCTCGTTACAATACTTCGGGAATATTACAATAGAAATTTCGCCGCGCGCATTATCAAATCCCGAGTTTTGCGGGATTTGTTTTTACATCAATTGTAGATAGTCAGGTTTTTCAGTTTGTCTCCCTCGGGTTTTTTGTTCACGAGTTAAGTCACACTGTAAACGCACACATTTTTGGCACACATACGCGCGCACGCACGCAGCAGAGACATGTACACATACACGCACGCACACGAACGAGGAGACAGAGAGATAACGTTATATAAGGCACAGAATACACATTTTATATACGAGCAGTAAACATGCACACACACACACACACACACACACATACATACATACACACGTACAGGTTGCACAGCCCCGATAAAATTAAAAAAGAAGGCTAGAAGAAGAGAGGAGCGATAAAAGGAACTTATATACAAAGTCACAAATGTATATCCTATACTAAAAGATCATTGGCGACGTGTAGAGCAAACGCGCTGTTTATGTGACATACTATATACATTATTATGTGTACTACACATATAGAACGTGTTGTTTTACTAATTAACCTTTCGGTAATCCTGATGAGCGAACAAACTGACAAATAAAGGAACGTGTTTTAAATAAAATCTTAATACATTAAAATCTAGATGGTACATTTACACGTAAAAATCTTTTTCCATACACGTGAATTGTAGTACTCGGGGAAAAAAAAGTTTTGTTAACATTGTCGACGAAAAACGTAGTTCGTGACGTACACGCAAAAACAATCATATAATTATGTAATCCAGCTTCAAGAATATCTTGGCAGCGGACGAAGCATGATTATACATGGAATATTAATTACTTTGTGCCCTAATATTATCACAAAAAATGAGTCAGCATCCTGGCTCGGGATCAAAATTGCTCTAAGTAATTATCCTCGCGAGTCACACATAATTCTGACCCAATTGTAATTTTGAGTTCTCCGGTAATGCGAAAAATTGCATATACATGCGTGCTATGGTCATTATTATTTATTTATTCGAACTGTCAATAGAAAAGTATATTATATTATACGGAATACGCTATGTATATGTACAGGAAACATCGTCTTGTGCTACAAGAGAAACGCGCTATTCGATTACAATGTATCTTGTGCTGGCACATTTTTGTTGCGTACATCGAAACAATGTGCCGAAATCAATTAAATTAGTACTCATCGAATACTTTAGTAGTAATTATTTAATACTTGAAGGAAAAACGAACGAGATGAGAAAGAGTGAAGATTGTAATGACAATGATGTTAATTTTTTATGTTGTAACAATTTTCAACGTTGCGCAAAAAAATTGAGATATATTGTTTTAATATTCAGAGAGACTTTTGACGAAATGTTTTTAGAAAGAGAAGCTTTTTTTTAAAAGCATACTATTCCGAGCAAACAAGTTTATGTTACACAGAATGTAACTCTTCTGTTTTTTTTTTTTTTAAAGTCGATTATATTTTGCAATTTCGAATTAGACGCCTGTGTGCACGTATAGAATAAATAACACTATGTAGATATAGTGTAAGTAGATATAATATTACCTCTCTCTATTGAAAAAGAGTAACATTTAAAATTAGAAAATATTGCATCCGTTCAATCAGCCGGAAGTCACCGCACGATCGTAGTTGTTTCAATATATATAAGACAAATCGTGTTTATGAGATAAAACTTTCCTTGTTTTTCAAAGTGCACGTAGTATTGCTCGCGAAATGCTCTTATTAAAAGTGTTTGACACAAATAAGCTAACATCGACCAAGCGAACCGTTCGCAACGCGATTCAGATCTTGTTCCACGCATTTTTGTGATTTTTGTTCGCAAAAAATATTCCACGATCGAAACAAAGCACGTGAACAGAGGCCCGGCAAATATGGCAATATTAACGCAAAGTCGAGTAATTACTGATTTATCGACCTGATTATTCGTGTTGCGAGTTCTAGAAAATTTATATCAAATATCTCTCAGCCTTGGACGGTGATTCTTTTTTCCCTCTTTTTTTAGTCATAATTTCGCGCAATATTAAATTTTTGCTTCAAGAGCTGATGAAGCTTGTTGATTGTATCGATAAATGCGGTGCGAATACAATATAAGGTCTTTAGCGAGTAAAAATGTATACATATACGTCGATTTACCTAAACGCAATTTTATTCAGCCTAGATTCATCAGTCAATACAGACTAATCTGCCATTCTACAAGTTCCAAATAAGAACGTGTTAAGTGAGATATTACGAAGGAGAAAACAAGTATGTATGTTTCTCGATTTTTGGAACACACGTGTAGAAAATATTTTTCATACATGTAATTAGAAACTTTCTACTGTACAGAAAGTGATGATATAAATATTATTTACACTCGAACTCTGCATGCCCCAAATTCTTTCTCTACATATTATTATTAAGAATATATATACACAGTCAAAACAATCAATTAAAGTTTAGAAAAACAACAAAAAATATAAAAACAATGCAGATTAAATATTTTTTGTGGAAAAAATTAAAACTTTATTAATTTCTCTGTATTAAAAAATTATAAAAAAGAGAAATTTTAATGTTAAAGTTTTTTCACTATTATAGTTCGTTATAATCAACAAATAACGGTTTTGACAAAACTAAAAATATAATTTGCTTCGATAATTGCTAATAATAAATGTTAACGGTGTGACTGACGCCGTATGTCATTTATTTGTTTATATATCTATAATATGACGTTTCTAAAATTCTTTTCTATAATTTGTCTCGAATTAGAAACGCTACGGAGATATATGTATATATAAATGATAGTCACGATTGACGAAGAGGAGTTGTCGTGTTGAAACCGACACTGCCACTGTTCGAAACTTTCACAAAAAAGCATAATAATCATTCATAGATGTTACCGAGATGTATATGAGGCACCATTTTCTTTTTGTATGTACAAAAATTACTATACTTGCTAATGGAATGATATATATGTGTCCATCGGGGGGAAAAATAGAAGTTGTATATGCGATTACTTTACACATTAAACTCTTTTAAGAAAGTTTAGAGAATTTGAGCGTCGTAATATATACTTTTTTGTTCGTGTAAACTTCGCTCTCTTCTCATCACTGCCTCAACGCTTTACGTTGACATTGCTGACAACGGGAGATGATAACGACAATGACGATCATGATAAGAGCCCAGCGGTTCTCCGCGTGATCATCATCGTCGTCATTGTCGTCTATGAAACGTTGCTGCTCTAATTCGCTGAACTTATACGATAATATTCGCTCGTTCGGTATCGTTGCGTTAAAATTATTCGAGGGGAGAGTAGGGAAGGAGAGAGGAAAAAGACTTGTAGAAGTCACACACGATCTTGCGATCCAGCATCGACTCTTTGTGAGAGTTCGTTCTGGAAACGACGGAACTACAGGGGGAACGGGCACCTGTAGATGACGCGCCGTCGTGCCCGTGACTCCACGGGCTACACAGCGCAGCCTTTTCTAGTGCCGTAAAGTACCTTCAGTTCTGGCATGATGATCTTCTTAATGAGCGCGTTCGTCTTGGCGGTGAGCATGTCGCGATGTGGGTCCTTCTTGAAAATTTTAATCCCGGGCCGGTGCACCAAGAAAGCGTTATCCAAAATGAGGAAGTCATAATCGAGAACGCACAGCGCGTAACCCTGTGTGTTTGCAATTGGTAATTCAATGTATACGTACACAGTGTTAACTCTCAAACTTTGTTTAAAATAATTTAACGATGTTGGTTAGAAAATTGATATAAAAGCTCATACCTGCGTCATTTTATCGCTTTTTCCTTCCCAGCTGAGTCTTTCGTCGTAAAGAGGATCGTTATTGGTCCCGATAAAGATCGGCTCCCAGTGTACGAAGCTGCCAGTTCTTTTGCCGACGTGAAACACATGCAGATTCTCCGTTTCCGGTGCTTCCTGCCACTCCTTGCTCTTCGGCACGTTGTGGCAACCGGAACATAATTTTTTATGAAAGGGTATGGCAGTGCCCGCCTTCAACATTTGTATCTGCAAATTCACATAAACTCTTCTTCTTCTTTTTCAACAAATTCTACATACAATTAATTTGAGCTTCTCTCTCTCTCTCTCTCTCTCTCGAACACTTGGTTCAATTAGTTTAATGGAAACAAATTGCGATGTTAACAACAAAATGTATGACACATCAGACGTGTCGTGCGTGACGTCTTGACTTCCAGCGCTGTGTTTTGTGTTTTCAGCGGAAGACGGTGGGAAAAAATAACGAGCAATTTGCATCATGCACGCGCGCGTCGAGATTACAATCGCTCTCTGTTACACCGCCCCAGTTCTGAATGCGATGCGACAAAAGGTGCATTGTGTCGCTGTGTCATGCCGTACTGTGCGGTACGCAATGTAGCGCACCGGACAATAAAGAAAAGCTAATTCCGCGTATCAAGGTCCACGGTCAAAGGAAGCTCCATTGATTCGCCGTCGACCCTCGCCTACGCGATCGGACATGTACTCGTTACGCTCTCATTCGCACGTGCCTAATTGCGCCTTCGTCAGAATCAATCACACCAAAGTCGCGAAACAAAGAGGAATACGTACCAGACGCGTTTTGTTATTAGGCGGCTGACTCTTCTCGTCCACTTCGAAAATCGACAGCACGAAGACTTTGGGATTGGGTTTGTCGAGTGCTGGCTGATCCCGTCTGCGGATCATCTCCAAAAATTTGGCCGGCAGATTCGGGCTCGGGTACAACTCGATATCGCTAGGGAACACGTAGAAGGTGGGCGCGGATTCGCGCGCTATGTTGCGACCCACGTTAACTGGGTACAGCAGTTTCTTCTCGTTCTTGTACATCTTCGAGAGACTCACGTTCACCCACGGCGGACCGAGTGAACAGTTGTACGTGTCGGAGACGATCTTTTCCGACGGCGGAACCTACGGTAAAATCACAGACGTGCTGACTAACGCAATATCGCTTTGTAGTAAATATCTGCACATTAAGAAAATACTTTTAAACACAATATAAAAATGTGAAATCTTTTCTTTTACTTACAAGTTTTGTTTGTCTTTTAATTGAGAGTCAATTATTTCGTTCACAATGAAACACATTTGTTTGTGCGTGAGAAATGAAAAAATCTCATAACCGAAACCCCACGACATATATCGAGTCGTCCATTTACCATTTTTGGCACATGTTTGCTACTGAAGAAGATGTGGAAGGTGACTAGCTGCGAGACCAGGGCGCTGCCGCAGTTTCTCGAGTATCGGATGGCGTCAAGAGTCGCCGGGAAGTCAGTACCGGGCGCGTGCATGGCGATCGATATCGGTGCCCGCCAGCGCTCCAGCAGCGGCTCCAGATTGTCCAGGAACGTATAGTCGGCGTGCGTGGTGTACGTCACGCTCTCCCAGCATCTCACCGCCATGCTCATCGGCACGTAGTTGTACAGGACCCAATAGTCGCCGCGTTGCGCCCGTCTCGGCTCGGTCGACTTCTCGTTGCAGGGTATAGCCTCTTTTAGACTCATCGGTTCGCGAACAACGTTTGCCGTGCCGTTGTTTCTCATCTGGACAAGAAAGCGGGCTTTTCTAATTGACGGTTTCAAGCAAAATTAGCATAGGTAGCGGAAATGCCATTTGAAACATACATTCCCGTGCTCATTTAGTCACGGTTCTCTTCGTAAAGCAATGCGCATGCAATAGTTAAAGAAACCCATAAAGAAGGAAGAGAAAATAAAAAAAAAGCCCAGAAACAACAGAGACAAATGTACCGTATGATTATGCGAATGCTCTCTCTCCCGCGATTTGTCGAGAGCCTCGATCTTGACACCGTTCAGGGGAGGCGTCGTGGTGACGAGCCTGATCCTGAGCGAACGACTGGCGGCGCCGTTTGTTCCAGGTGCCGCATCCTTTGTGGCGGTCAGCGACGAGGACAATGACGATGCGACGGCGCCTTTCTGCGTGCCGTTCACCAAATCGTACGTGTCCGACTGAATTGGAGCCGCCGCCCAATTGGTCGGAGGTTCCTCGATCCACGGTCCGGAACCGCCGAATTGGGCGCACACGTAAAGCAGCACGCAGACGTTCAACACGATCGAAAGGCGCAGCGCCCAGTTTCTGCGAGCGATGCCTACGATGCTCATTCTCTGCGGATTACCGTGAAAAAAAAAAACGGCAACGAAAGGCGGATCTCGAAACAGTTCCCTGCGCTATAAACTCTTTTGTCGAACGACGTCGCGTGTTCGTTGATGTTAGGTTTGTGATTTTTCCTCACGTCGACTAGCCGCATCCATCATTCCTCTTCGTGGCTTCGCCCGACCGGCGATCATGAGTGGTTCATCCTATCGGAGTCTGTCGGGGCTCGATTGCGCGCGCCTTGAAACAAAAATAAATTTTGCTGTATACAAGCTACTAAAGTTTTATCGTCACAATAAAATATACACATTTTACGCGAATGTGTTACAAAACATTGTTACATCATCAAAAATCGTAACTAGACACAGTCTTCGACATTTCGCGGTGCACATTATTTCGATTCGTATCGCTTCAGCGATGATGCTCCGTAACGTTTTCTCTCGGCGACGATCCAGTTTATAGCATGCGCCGCCGTACGTACTTAAAAGCGACTTTCCCCCTATCTCGCATCTTCTTCCTCATTGATGTCAAGCATAACATTGCCTCGCGACCATGCGATGCAACGCGACATTATCGGACTACCGAGGCGGTCTAAATTGAGTAACAGCGACCAAAGCGATATTCCTTCTCCGCGAGCGATCACGATCTGACGTTTGGGCAACGGCGGGTGAAATCGAGAGGGAAAGACCGAACAAGAAAGCGCCATTACCGAAAACGACCAGTAAGAAGCGACCGGAGTCGTGTCATCGTCGTCGGCGAGCCTTTCCGTATTCGATCTTGCATCAACTCTTCTAGAGAGATATCGACGGGATTTTTTTGCTTCACATAATATATTATATGGAATAGATCAAGTGTATCTATAAATGAAATATCGACTTTCTTTTCTCATTGCAAACAAATCTCTGTGTTTCTTATATATAGTTTTTCAAAAATATTCTATATTACATTTTTTACTTAAATATTTTGCGCGGAAATATAATGTGTTTGTTGCAAAACCATTTTGCTGAGAAGCCATTACGCGTATTAAAAGAGAATAAATTTACGACATGCGATATAGGTTTTGTTTCAACCATTATACAAACAGTATTTCGATTTTCAAGTCAGGATTATCGGTAACATGAACTTTGGTTTTGTTTTTTTTTTTTTTTTATATTATTGTTTGCAGAACTGCATCGGTTGCAAGAAAATACGCAGAAGCGTGCAATAAACATACATATTCTGTTTACATATTTGTCTGAAATAAAATCAACACAGACTGCAAATGCAAGATTTAAATTGCGCAATCACTCGTTATATACGCTCGAGTGAAACGAGTAAAGCGATTAGATGGCAATACAAGTGTATAAAATTATCAGGACAAATTAGAAAAATACGAGACAGTTGATAAACAATGATGGACGTCGATACTCTCAGTACATAACAGAATATATTACACCACTGTGCAAAACGCCCAAGTTTACGCCCTGGAAGTAGGAAACCCCGCTACACGTAAGAGCATAAAGGGTTGCCTGCTTCCCAGGCGCTTTCATGTTTGAAAGCAAATGTCAATATTCTAAATGTTACAAGACGTAGTCGTCAATATTCTAAGTGTTATCGATTTTAAATGTTACGAGACACGATCGTATTTCTTTCGGAATGCATTTGCCACACGTACAAAATTAAACAATTCGCGTTACATTCAATCTATAATCGCGATCGCGGATCCGCCGGCTGCTCGTCCCGGAAGTAGGTAGGTGTGGGTGACCGGAATTGATAGTAGCAGTGGAAATATAGTTCACGCTCGTTGATCACATTAAAGCATGAGACTCACTTTTCGCCACTAGCTCGTCGCAATTACGACCGAGTGCATTAACCGTTTGCTTACGTTAAAACTCATTTTACTTCTCTGTTGAAAAACTCTCTCTTTATTCTTCGACAGCAATGATTTTCCGACGATATTTTTCGTCGCAAAATAAAATTGAGAAACAAAGTGGTGTGTACGTATTTATTTATTTAACGTCACGTCACGTGCCATGCGACGAACGAAGTTAAGTTTCTTCGTTGGCGCAACGCTTCGTGGCGTTGTAGCTACGGCATCAAATCTCGTGAGATGCTGTGTAAACGGGCGAGCTTAAAGGGGTTAAAACGGCGACGCTTTTTACGAAAAACTGTCAGAGCGCGCTTCTTTCATAGGACGCAGTCCGTAAATCAGCTGTGTCAGCAAGAAGGGAATAGTCCAGAATCGCGCATTTACTCAATGAAAAAAAAAAACAACAAATTGCCGTTACATTATTTTTAACTTTTAGCAAGTGACACGGTGAGTGTGAATCATTCGATTGCGCGATTCATTTGGCGCGCGATAAACGACACAGACATTGTCTCTTTTTTTAAAAAAAAAAAAAAACATCGTCACGGAACGCGCCACGCGCAAATGACTGTTTAATTCGCGTTTCTCGTGTCTTTTTACTACCACGCGCGGGATCGTATTGCGATTTGTCATCGTAAAAATGGGAATGGAATGTACGTGTGCCATACATAAAACAGCCACGCTGTTATTACCTTTATAGCATTCATCACCGAGTCATGAAATTTTCATGTTAATGTCGTGAATTTTCAACAGATTCTCTTTAATCCGTGACATTACGCGTCTTACGCGTAAACAAAATGGAAATTGACAACATCATCATTTTTAATGTTGAAAACAATACAAAACTCCGCGAATAGAAATTCCGCGAAGGCGTAAAGTTACTGCGTAGAGGAGCACAGTTCGATTATTCTTCATCGTTTAGCGTGAAAATATTTGCGTAATTTGACGTGACGCGGAAAAAACGTGCGAAATTCGAGCCCACACTCATTTCTTACATTAGCATATATATTCTTCGTGCAACGACGCGGCGTCATGCACGATCGATCTATCGATTACATTCGAACGGCGTAATAAGTCAATAGCCACCGTGACGGAGGACTTCAATGGGCCGAATAAAGCAGATGCGTCTGCTTCTTATTTCTTCATATTAGCAGCGAGTTCGATGACCGCGACAAGTTCGCAAACCTTTTGCACTTCAGTGCCAATCGCGCGCGCTAGTGAAATCGAGATCGACACAAAAATCGTCGCGAGATCCGTTTCCTCGCAACATTTATTCGCTACACTTTGTTCAACGATCGCGCGCTCCGATAAAACGTCGCCGAAACGCCTTTCGCTTATCACGCAGATCATCGCTGCTGCACTCGAGTCGCCGAGATTTCTTTCTTCTTGTATATGTAAATTTTGCAAAATTTATGTTATGTTATGTACAGTTCGACAATTGTGAATTTCTCACGTAACTACTTCTCATTGACAATATTTACAAAAAAAATAATTTTTAGTGTAAACGTGCATTTTAACATAAACGCAGAGAATATATTTGCGTCAATAAAAACTATTTTCAGATAATACAAATAAGAAAAATTAATTGCACAGCAGAATCGATCGGTGTAAATTTTTTTTATTGTACATGATGCGTTAATTTGGCGGAATAATATATGAATAATATATAGCCATTAGTCGAGACTGGAGAGAAGATAAGCAATTTTCACGCTGAAGCTGTACGATCGTAGGTTGCGACGCACTTCACGGGTTTATTTTTTGCTTGCATAATATCTGCATAAATCTCGGCAATACTCGATAATGAACACGATAATACGTGAATCACGCGCTCGTCTGCGGTTCGTTGTTCACTATGACGTTATTTTGCACGGGAATATCTCTATTCTATACATATACAATGTGTGTCTATTTTCATGATAAAAAGAGTGACATCCTGTCGCATGCGCGCGCGAAACGAGCGTCTTTACTTACGCGTGACAGTCGGTCTAAATTATTTATTGTGCTGTAAGTTACCCTCCCCCCTTCTCCTCCCTCCCGCGTGCTATCATATGCACGCGATGTGCAGCACAGCCTGCTGCTGCCGGCAGTGACGATCGATGCGCAACGACAACGCGATTGGGAAAGCTGAATGGAGAGAACGTGTTTTCACGTGTACATGCGACACGAGTGCTGAAATCATCCGAGTGAAAAGTGTGCTAACAACATTTTCAGCAAATAGTCCAATAATTTTGTGAAAAAAAAAAAAGAAATAAATAGAAAAATATTATTATAGACAACAATTTTCTATGTTTTATACATTTAATTACATCCGGATAAATACGATAATTGCATCTAGATAATAATTTTTTAATATTTTATTTCAATTTCTTGTTTAATTAATTTGATTTATAGAATTTTAATTATGAAATTTTCCCCGACGTTACATTCCATTTGGATACATGACTTATGTTTCACACTTTGATACTCAGAGGTGTTCTCTCCCTCTTTCTCTCAACGTTTCTAAATTATATCGAAGAACTTGTCAGACGCAATTAAAATCACCGGTAATTACGTTAGAGATGTGACGTCAGCAAGGTGCACGCAATAACCGGCACTAATTCCTTCGGAAACGACAGGATTGCGAGAGCGAACGCACAAATAGGTCTTCCACGGATCGTAATTGCTTCAAAGAGGGCACAAAATGACCCGCTTATTTATCGCGTTCGATATATATATGTGACAATCTCGCACTCCCGATACGATAAACTTGACAAATCGCGGACTCTCGATTCGAGACTCTTTCTATTCGTTTTCAGCATCGTTCACGGCAATTTCATTCGTCGCTTCGTAAAAAACGAATTAAATTCCGACAGCGCGCAAAGAGGAAAACAAATGTACTACAACCTTCATTAATTTACAGTTTGCGTTCCATAACCGGCTGGAAGAAAAATGAAGTAAACGATCAAGCACACGTGTGTTTTGTGTTTCGCAAGTCAAACAAAAAAAAAAAAAAAACCTCAAGATCGCGCAAAAGGCGATTCAAGAGCCGGAAAGTGCGATCGAACACGCGCAAGAAAACAAACGTTGCAAAAAGATCAGACTATTATGTGTCAGATAAAACGGCGGAAAATTGGATTACCTTGGGAAGCCGTCGCACAAAGCTAGATTCCTAAACACACAGAGAGCTGCTAGGAATAATAATTTATCGCAGATATGCGGATTTTAATCGTAACAATTCATTACAACGTGTTTTAAGTACTTTCAAGGTATGTATTTGTGTAATTGTTATTTTTTAACTTTAACGTCAACACCGTGTTATAAATTATTTCTCTAATGAACGTCCGCGGCCAGCGGTACTCGTCCGGTCATTTACCTTGTGCACACAAAACAACAATATCCTCATAAATCTCTCAGCCGCGAAAGAGTCTTCTCCTCCCGGTGAATTCTTCCGTGTTTTTCGAATATAAATGACGATCCTGTTGAATGTGCATTCGTTAGCGATTGAAAACACGACACGAATTCGTCTCTACCGTCGTCGTCTTATTACGAGCACGAAAATTCAATCGATCTCGATATCGAAAAGAGGAAATAACAATCGCGCGATTTAGACGCTCGCGAAGGCTAAGGTGCACTCGAAGCGAATTGTCCAACTGCCGTGCACAGATTACGCGGATCGGCACGTGACGGATCGATGCGTACGTGCCGCCGATGCGTACAATTCGCCGTTGTTTGGACGTTTAACGTCGATCATTTTCGCGATATATATGCGCACACATTGTACACACGTGCGCAGAAATATATGTGTCGTGCCTACAACAAGTCTGTCAATTCGAGCGAGCTGTTTTGACTTCTGGTCCCGTGGAAATACTCGATACCAATCTCGACAACGTCACCGAATGTTCGGAAAATACATACATTGTCCATTTGCGCGACGAATAAGTATTCTTATCTCATTGCGATAATAAAAAGCGTGCAATTACATCTTATCATTGATCAAACATCACTCTTTATACTAAAAGCATTCGCGATTCACATCCATTCAGAAATGCAATTTATATTTGCGATTTTCTGAGTAGTTTTAAATCGCTCTGACCAGGAGACAAGTGTGAAATATTGTAGATCTTTGCGAAGAAGCCGAGAACTTCTGATTTTTGGCGATTAATTACTTCCGTATTAAATAAATAAAAATAATAACAAGCGAATAAATTTCTTTCCCGGCGAAATAATGGACGTGGTCAGAAACTGGAAGTACACTTCGGTTGTTTCCAGTGTTAATGGACTTAAGCGCGGCTTAGAAATAAACGAACACCGGAGATTATGCAATATATAGGCCGTACGTGCGTTTTGCGCGCGAGTTATAAGACACATCCTTCCTCTCGCGAGTCTCATTTTTGGCGATTAATTACATCCGCGTATTAAAGAAATTAAAAATAATAACAAGCGAACAAATTTCTTTCCCGGCGAAATAGCGGACGTGGTCAGAAACTGGAAGTACACTCCGGTTGTTTCCAGTGGTAATGGACTTGAGCGCGGCTTAAAAATAAACGAACACCGGAGATTATGCAATATATAGGCCGTACGTGCGTTTTGCGCGCGAGTTATAAGCGACAAGACACATCCTTCCTCTCGCGAGTCTCTCGAACAGAAGAGAAGCGCGCGGCGCGACTTCAAAATTAATCGCGTGGAATCTTTACAGCGCGATCAAATCAATCGCGCGGCGGAATCTCAAACTGAATTGCTCATTCGCGAGCGACGATCGCATCTATCATATCGCCAAACGATGGAACACTATTGCTAATGAGGCTCACATCATTCGCGCAACAGCTCGCTGCGTCGCAGTTTCGTTTTCCATTTCAAAATTATTGGCGATAAATCATGTACGCGCGCGCGCGCGCGCATAGACAGTGTGTCTATTAGACACTCATACATTTTCGCGGAATTACTTGGCGTTAATTACGACGATTCCCGGGCTTTTCCGCTCGAGCGGCCGTGTGAGTGTACACGCCGGTGGGGTGTGTAACGAGACGAACGCACGCACAGTTCGTCGTATCAACAACGAACCACCTGTACTGTGTGCGCGATCGCACGTAAAAGCGAAATGCGCCTGTCTGTTCAATTAAAAAAAATCTAGGACGCGCGATACTTAACGCTCCCCTCAATCGTAAAATTGACGGGAACGAGTCACGCGGCCGATATTCACCGGTACCAGGGGAACACGCACACCTTTATTTACTTTCTTTATACGTAAAACGTACAGTTGAATCCGGGGTGATAAAAATAGGGGAAGAATAAAATTGACGCTACGAGGGGACGCGGTCTTTGAGACGGAAATTGCGTGACGGGGTTGAATCACCCCTCACGTAAGCTGGAAATATTATATCATTGAATTCAAAGGTTTGTTTCTCCGTGTAAAAGGGAAAAAAAACGGAATATTTTTTTTTTTTTTTAATTAAAGAGCACTCGTACGCATTTAGAGAGAATTGAAAAGTCGACAGAGCGCTGGCGATTTTACGTCGATCGAAACGAATTTGGGATCGAATGGAATTAATCTTCCCGATGTACGCGCGCGTTTTCGCGAAAACCTCGCGGAAGTTCGCGCGCCGGTGCACTCGCTCGCGCACTCTCGCAGAAGGAAAGTCACGTATACCTGACTAATGTCGCGGCTGGCGAAACCGGTTGTGCAGAAAGTCCACCGCGACAACCTTGAGTCGCGAACGCACAACCACGTCGTCGCCGTTGTCACTATCGCGGTGGCCGGTCGAGGTGAGGCGTTTTCCCTGCGTGGCAAATTCGAACGTGCAAGTTCACGGTTTTTCCCCGACTCGCCCGTTCGCTACTTCTCTCTCGGACTAGAAAACTATCGACAACTAGCAGAATTTCATTTCATCTACTATTATCCGTGCTCCGTTTTTATACATATTTACCTAAACTTGCTTTCAATCAAGTTCAACTAACGAGAATTGCGCGGCGTAATTTTCAATAACAAAGTTTCTGAAATTCCACCTCAATGCATAATTAGCAATGAAAATCTCAATAAACACAGTTGCAATTTACCTTTGCGGTTGAAGCGCGCAAAATTACCTTACCATAAATTAACATAAATTCCTCGTCGTGAAAATCACAACGTAGATACATCGCGCATTACAATATTCTACAATGTTAACACACAATATTTTTCGAGCGTGTGCATAGACCGAAATCTGCATCGGAAATTAAATTTTCCTCATAGGTATCTTTTGTTTCAACGTACGTAAATTTCATTACGTTAGTCAATTCGCTTTGCTATTTTTTAGCACACTCACGTTTTTTTCTATCTTTTATTCAAGAGCCAAGTTTCATTGGTTTTTCATTAAAAAAGAAAAAAAATCTCGAAAAATAAAAATACTTTCCTCGTCTCGCTGCCTTATTCTCACAATCGACGTTTCTCGATTGCGAGCGAGAGAGTTAAATTGCGGTTTGCAACTCCGTCTTCGCGAAGACGGTCACGGAGGATTGATTCGTCGCGAAAACGCGAATTTATAATGACGGCGGTGAATCGTGATGCGTTTTCGCGAAGATACGAACAACAAAACGTTTCTTTCTCACAAGACGAAGAAACGGCAGGGATAATTGTTTCTCTTTTTTCTTTTTTCTTCTCTTTCTAAAACTTGTATCCGCAACATTCAGGTAAGACACGCTAAGTTTTCTTCTGTTTCTTTTATCGCAGACAAACATACTTCTGGGACACGTCCCTGAGGTCACAGCCTTCTAGTCAGGTCATCGGATTCTACGGCGATTAATGCTCAAACACGTAAGTGAAGAAAAGTACTCAAGTCTTTGTGAGAAAAGATAGATATAAACATATAGTTGTTTTTTACACTCGTAATAAAAGTTGTGTTATAAGTCATGTATTAGCACTTGCTATTTCTAGGAACATCTATTGGTTCAAGGCGCGCTAGCGAAGCGATGTAAAATGCGTATATGAATACAATTAATACGTAGAGTGACTCGCCACATTTGAGACTTGGTTCGCAATGTTTATTAATGACACATTTGACAATGAAAGTGTTGCGTCGCACAAAAAAAAATCGTTTATAATTAAAATAAAACTTTCAATCTTTCACCTAATATCTGACTACAAACAAAACGGTAAAGCTAGTTATTAAAAAAAAAACCTAATGTGAACTGGCATAGGAAAACTTGAACGTGACAGTTGAATTAGTCGCTTGTGAACAGACACTTCAATTCCGTGTTCTTATTCAATTCCCAGAGTAAATATCACAAGGACATTTTCCGTAATTTCACACTCCATCATGAAGATATCGATTGCGGGTGTAGAGTTCCGTCCTTCGTCTTTCTTTCTCTCTCTCTCTCTTTCTCGCGCTAAAAAGACGTTGCTTTGACCGGTCGCTCAACTCTATAACCACCCCCTGTAAATACGCGCGCCTTCTACTATCCTCGGTGAATTAGCACATTATGTAACGTAACTAGAGAGAGAGAGAGAGAGAGACCGCTGCGCAAAACTCGATTCTCCGCGAATATGACACTTTCTTTCGCACGAATCGCGCAAGCAACACGCCGCGCGGATAAAAAACAACCGTCAAAAAATGACGGATTTTGCAATTTATTTGCAGGAAATGTGTTCCGAGTAATTTTATCTTAACAAAAAAAAATAAACGTGGAATATTAAAAATCCTTGTAGTTGCAAAGCGTTTTTTTTTGTTAATTATTTTTTAAAAACGTTTCTTTCAAATATCCGGAAACAAGAAAAACCAGAAAATAAAATCGTAATTTTCCGGAGAAAATATATCAAGAGACATACACACACACGGTGCAAATACATTTAGATTTTTATCCGACACTCGCAGTTCCTAAAGACTCTGAAGATACGACGTGCAGGTCGGCTGAAGAATTCGATGCATCGAGTGAACGCAGAGCGACACTCGTCGTCTCGAGCACTTTCACGTCTCCGTCAATCCGCCTCTTCTTCGCTTTCAACAAGCTTATGCATTTTCGCGCTTCTCAATCGCGATCTTCAGATAATACGCAAGTATATCCCCCGTGTACATCATCATCCACTTTTTTTGGATTTCTAAACGGCGACGTCGCAAAACTAAAATGGCAAGATTACGAAACGAAATATGAAACTATTTCAAATGTAATTTTTCAGAAAAAAAACAAGACAGACACGTTAATATTGTACATTTTAATTAATGTTTCTTAATACGTCGAGAAAACACCAATTAAAACAAAAAAAAAAAACTAAATCGTAATACAGGATACGTTCAAACAATTTGTTTCTTGCGTCCTGGACTTTCTGCACTTTGTTAATTTGATATTAAATTAAACAAAATGCCTGTGCACTCTTTTGTCAGTCAAGTTACGCAAGATATGTATCAAACAATAATAAGAGTCGCTCTGATTTTACTTTCGACCACTACTGACACACAAGACAGTCACTTGCGACCGACGAAAGCAGCTCGAACTTTCACAGCGAGATCGTTCACGCCGGCGACAGGCGTGCTAATGTTAGAAAGACCCACTGAGTTTGTGTGTCGTTACACTCGTTTAGCTATAAATATACTTGCTTACCTCTAAAAGATTCGGTCGCTAGACCTAATTACACGCGGAGTTAATTTACAACCTCATATTCTATCCGTGTTTGTAAACGCGTGTAGTATCTTGCTCCATATTTTAATAATAATTTTTACATTAAAACAAGAGTGTACACCTAGTTTCACCGTCAATTCGAGAGCGTCCATGAGAGATTTCTTTAAAGAAGATTAAGTTTAAACGCTCGGTCGGTCTTAATTAAGACGGATTATATCCGAGCCGAATGATCAAGCGCGAAATCCGCGAAGTCATTAGTTGATGTCGTTGCAAGCGATGTTGCAACGACATCAACTTCAATCGTTTCTCCCATCGATCCGTGATGCAATCATTGCGTCATTTTGCATTCCGCGCGAAGTGATTCTATCGATAAGCCACGGTTCCGAAATTGTTTCTCGCGATTAGTACAATTGCTCGCTTTCAAATGCAGTTTGCGATTGCACACACGTTGCGCGCGCCATATGTGTAAATGAAAACGATTGACCTCGTTTTCTTACTTCCCGTTCTATTTCCAAAGACAACGTTTACATTCCAAAAAGACATGAAAATAATTTCAAAAAATAGGATTTTCAATTCTCTCTATCCCCGCTTGATCCTCTTTTGCACGTTCTCCTCGCGAGGAGATAACGCGAGAGAGAAGTCGCTGAGTCGAGGAACGAACGATCATCGACGTCTTAATCCGCGTGACTTCCAGTCGGAAGGCCGATCGGTGCTTTCACCTCACTTACGTCCTCGTCACGAGCGCTCTCGTCAAGGTCGTTTCGAGGATGTCACACACAACCTCTGCGTCATCCTTGTAACCGAGATATGCACGCGATTTATGCGCACATATAAGAGTGCGCCTAGATAAAACGGATTAATATTTAATTACGCCTAGGGCGACTGGCGCGACGCGCTTTACAGGGTGGTATGTAGTTCGCCCCGTTTGTCTGCTCTTAACATCGACGAAACACGCCTCGATGAACGTTCCGTGAACATTTCACTCTTGAAAATTGCGATGTCTTATCGTCAAAATTTTGCACGCGCAAATATATTTGACAAAAGAAAAAAATGAAAGAAAAAAAAAATACTTTTAATATCGTGTGTATTCAACAGACAAAAATAAATTATTTGAATGTTTTAAATTTTACACGTATCTATGTGAATAATTTAAAACAATCGACATACGTGCACGTTAATATTAATGTTGAATACACGTGAAGATGTTTAATAACGTATGTATTTTATTTTTCAGATTGTGTGCGCTGCGTATTTTACGTAACGTATCCCGCATATAGTTTCTTTTCTTTCCATTTAGTTCAACAGAATAATAAATAAAATTTATTTTTGAAATAAAAGGAATATTTCGAGAAATAATCGTAATAGAATATTCAAGCAGGTTGGTTCCGCGGCGTAGTGTTTACAGAATTATTATGTATTTTATCGGATATGGCAAAACGTTTTGAGTACATAAGATGATCAAACAGCTGTGCGATTTTGCACAGTCGCTCGTGTGTCGGTTCCGCATAAATTTAAAATTGGTGCAACGAGGACGATCGATCCCGCGACGGTTTTCGGTAGCGGGAATTGTTATGATTATCGCGGCTATCGTATCTACGTCAAATTGCGGAGTGCAGGTGTTAAAGCTTATCGACCGCTCGTGATTACTTCGACAAGACCCGACCAGATCCCTGCACCATTATCGATTACGATGTACAACTGTATGGCACGCGTCGCTCTCGACCGTCGTTAATCGACATTTGTGTTATCACGTAAGCAATGCGCGATAAGAGCTGATCGAGAGCTAAGGTTTTGCTTATTTGTATTACGATGTTTGCTTATTATTACGTATATTCTTTGTTTGAACAAGTCTCGCTGTTTTTCTCACTCGACAAGCATTGATTCAAATAGAATCCCTTCTCTCGTTTCGTATTTTATTTAACACTGGAACAAACAAACTCGTCAAAATGACGGACTTTCTGAAGTACAATCTATTTGCAAGAAACGTGTTTCTGACTAGTTTTATTTTAACAAGAACAAATCGAGTGTGAAATATTAAAACTCTTCGTAACTGAAAGTTTTTTTTGTCAATTAAGTGTTTAAATACGTAAAAGAAATTAAATAAAACTTTTTTTTTTCAAATATCCGTCAAATCGACAGAATAAAACTGAAGTAGACAGAGTAAAATTGAAGTACGTATTCAACTCTGATTGTTCTAGCGAAGAATGTAAAGGAATATTTTTTAAAAATATTTATTTTAGTCGACACAATTGAAACACCGAGTTTGCGTCCGAACGAAGTCCGGATAAAAATCAGCGGTGGCAAATTAAAAGCGGAAATGATTGATTCTCCCGGAATGTAACTCGTTTTGCATGCTAACAATAAGAAAAACAAAAAAACAAAACAACATCGCATCGCCTGTATTGGCGCGCGAATGTGTGCGACCGGCGATGCACTTGATGAAACACGACGAATAAATAAATAATGATGTAATATTGAGATATCGCCGCCAATATGAACAGAAGTTGAATGACAATGCGATTGTATATATTGTGAATAATAATGGAGTGCATCGCGTTTTCGATGAAAAACAAAGATCGAATTTGATTTAATGAAAAATTGTGACCGAGAGATGCGACAAAATTCTCATTTGATTTTATTCGTCGGACAATGAAATACTTCACTCCCGGCGAAAAAATTTATCATCTAGAAATTTATCATCTAAATGTTTGATCAACAATTCAAATAGTTATAATTGTCAGTTAAATTCTTATCAACCGCTAGCTGTAGCTGATCGCGCTGTAATCTGATAATTACGTCTCAATTAGCGCTTAATTATCAGATTACCAATTCAATACAACGATAACGGCTCGATCGAGATATGCAAAAGTGAGAAAATCAATTATCTGCCAAAATACGCGTTTATCTTCAATATTTGCAGCAAGCACACACTCGTTAATGTGTTGCGGCGATTGTTTTCGTCATATCGCGACGATTACTACTTTATGAATGAACTGTCGAAAGTGTCGAGCATCACTTCTTATCGTCAGATTGACAATCGCTAACTCTTCTGCAAATATCGCGCTCTTGACATCTGTCTATGTTTACACACACCGGATTGCCGCAAAAAGTTGTGTAACTCTTATCCTTCTTAACACTAGAGAAGACATTCAAACTCTCCTCAAATTCCAACGGATTTACAGTTACTCTGAATTGCCGAAATGTTTCGAGTAGTTTTAGTTTAACGAGGACGGAATAAGTATTAAAACTTGTAAGCTTGTTTCAATTAAATATTTGCAAAATTAAAAAAAAAAAAACAATTAAAAAATAGAATATTTTTTCAAATACCCGCTGACAGATGTTTTGCAAAACTATACGTTCAATTTTCTCTGGTTAGATACTAATGTTAAAACCACTAAAATACAAAGTGACGTTAAATAGAATTATTTCTCTCGTCTTCAAACAAATTCTATCCCAAGTCTCGTATAATTGACAAGTTTGCGTAAACTTCGAAATGCTCTTTTCGAGCGAATATTTATAGAGTGAGTTTTCTCTATCTTCGACGTTTGTAAACTTCTTCACGAATGAGTTTCGAGCGAGAAGTTTCGGATCAAGTTTTGAGGTACCTATCGTGAAAAACTCTCTCGAGTCTAACCGGCTACACAATTGGCACGCGCAAGAAAGTTTCTTTTTATCCATTTGCATCTTAATAGCGCGTCGTATCTTAATCTACTCTAACATTCTTGCACAGGAGAAAATCAAAACGCAGTATCCTTGACCCAATATAAATATTTTATAAAAAAAAAAAAAAAAACTTCTTTCTTAGGTCTCGTGAAACTGACCTGACTTTTGAGCCCATGTGTCATATACCCGCGACTCTATTCCTCCGATTTCTATTCGCTTGTGCATAGGTTGCTCGCTACTTACAGACCGAGTTAGAGATAATTGCGTTTGAATTATTTCCATGCCGTCAACCGAAAAGTGATCTATACGCCAACCCGACATCGTTCGTGTGAACAATTCGAAGCGAAATTCTCGAACGAGATTACCTGCCTACGAACTTTCCACGACGTGCTTTCCAGGACGTCTAGAATCGTCGAAGGGATCGTCGAACAATAGAATCGAATCTCTCACGAGATGTAAGACGATAACCGTAATCAGCGATCAACGATATTACGTTCTGTTCAATTTTTTGACAATAAAACCAAACTCAAACCAAACACGAGAAACGTAAATAATTTTCTTATCTATGATATTGAATAGCAAATATAAAAAAAAAAAATCTACTTTTACAGTCACATAAATATTTCCAATTTCACGCCTATCATATGCCAATGTAATAAAACACATTTTCCTATTTGTTATATTTGTAATTTGCTCCAATGAATGAACATGAATTTGTAGCATCACACTTCAATGTCACACGCTATTCCGTTTGTGATTAGATAAAAATATGACAATTAACACACTCGATTGTGTGTAACAATTATCAAAACTGTCGGAACGACAAGAACTATTGTACACGCTGCTGTTTACTTTTTTTCCTTATTTTTTATCTAACTAATTCATCAAGTTGAACATATTTCTCTTCAACGTTTGCAATTACATAACACTTGAAAGAGAATTTTCTACGAGAAGTTAGGTAAGAGAAGAGGTCTATCGAATCCCGGTGCGCGTTACAAATATAAACAGTTAAAATTATTTACAATTTTCTAACGTGCGAAGAAGAGGATTGCTCCGATTGAACCAACACCTACGTGGTGGACGGAGAAGTCGGTCGCTGATAAGCAGTCAATAAAGTTGTTTGCAACAGTCTGTCGTTAATAAACTACAGATGTAGAAACGGAAAATCAATCGAGGCGCTGCATTACAGCACACCAGTCTACAACAAATCGTGTGAGTTGCGATCGTTGATCGGAACGTTTTCGCGAGAAACGAGAAGAAATATGTACAAGTTGTGGATGTACAGTTGGAGCGTGACACTCACCAGCAACGGGGATCCTGTTCAGCCGCACATCCTCCCGAAAACGCTCTCCTCTTCTTCTTCCTCTTCGTCCTCCCCCTTGTCCGTGAGGTTCGAAACGTCGAGCAGCAGCCGGTGGTCGTGGTGGTGTGACCAGGCCACGGCGCACCGCTTCCTGAAACTCGTCGGCTCCGTCGCGCGGAATTTCGTTCACGTAGATCGAAGAATCACAAAACACATCTCGAATCCGTTCACGTTGTCTCCTTTTCGTTTCTCTCGCAGACACACTTGACTTATTTTAACACGAGCGACGCAGCAGCGGCCGCGCGCGTATAAACACGACGAGGGGAAATGTTGGCGTGTGCGGAGAGGGAGACGGTTCGACCCGCCAAGATCGAGCGCTCTCTCCCTCTCGATAATCGCGAGGTGTTACCGGTGTTCGAGACGCGAGAGGTTTCGGAACGAGTAACGAGTTTTCGGCTTCCACTCCTGGAGAAGAAAGAGAAACAATGAAATATGCTTATTAATAGAGTTCTCTACGTAGAGGGAAGAAGAGAAAAGAAACGCCCATAAGAGGCGCACGTACCGTGTTATGTGTGCGTGTGTATGTGGTAGTAAATCGTTGAGAGCAACGGCAACAAACGAGACTGCGGCGCGATGAACGAAAGAGAGAAGTGTCCGATAATTCGATGCTCTTCATCTGAACGCGAAAGCGCGGCTACGCTTCGCGCGTCATGTCCGTTTTGTCAGAGCGCGAGAGGAACAGAGAGAAAAAGAGAGAGAAAGAGAGAGAGGAAAAAGAGGGAGAAAGAGAGAGAGAGAGAGAGAAGAGCGCGCGTGCCGAGGAAAACACTTCCTCCAATAAACGCACCGTTCGAGCAACAGCATC
This sequence comes from Pseudomyrmex cubaensis, assembly GCA_014825685.1. NCBI lineage: Eukaryota > Metazoa > Arthropoda > Insecta > Hymenoptera > Formicidae > Pseudomyrmex > Pseudomyrmex cubaensis. The sequence continues at coordinate 43,720 of QVOA01013101.1, forward strand.
CGACTGATGCGCATCGCGAGTCGCGCGAGGATAAGTCTCACGCTGGTGGCACCCTCCGCGGCATCCTGCGGAACTCACTACCACTTTAGTTAAGATTTTAACCACTTTACTCTTTGATGTTCGAGTCTTCGCTAAAAATTACGTAGCGTATCAAGATTCGAACCACTACATTCAGACCGATATTCATGATCGAATCTTATCCTTAAGGTCGTCTAAAGTGAAGATAAATACCGGATGTAGGATTGGGATTAGTATTTGCGGCTCTAATTCATCAGTGAATTAAAAAAATTCGCCTCAGGGTGTAATTTAATCAATCGGGAGACGAAAAATCTACTGTGTAGATTTGAAATTTGACTTTCATTGGCTTCCGATTAGCTACATTCCAATGGAATTTCAATCTGCAGTGCGATATTAGTTTTAACAGAAAGTTGTCAACGCATTATTGTTTTATAAATGAGCGATGAAGATGGAATGACACAAGCTTAAAGCGCGCAAGTATCCAAACCGAACCCACAGTTTCAAGACGAAGCTGTTGTAGCGGGGTTTTGGTCGTCATTGTACGAAAATGGCGGCCGTGTTAGACGAAGTCGGCAAGTCAGCAGAAAAACAGGTAGACGAGGAAAAGGACGAGATTGTTGACGTGGAAGAAGAAACCGGCGCCGCCGAAGCTTCGAAGAAGAAGAAGAAGAAGAAAAAGAAGAAGAAGGCCGGTGCGTTTGCTTTGGTTGTTTAATTGTTAGCCGTTTCTCGTTTAACCTTCACACGCGGCACGCCACCGCGAGATTTCGCGTGAAATTCCGCGAATTCCGTCAAACACACGGTGTAATCGGAATAAATTCATGTTCACGTTTTGCTCGTCCGATTCACGGGACTTTGCTTGTTATTTGTTTATTATTTTGTCGGAGTACAATCGTATTTTTCGTGTCTGTACTTTTGTATCTTTTGTATCTTTTGTATCTTTTATATCTTTTGTATCTTTTGTTTTTCATTTTTGCAAACTGACATCGCCAAATTTTATGTGGATTTTTATCTTGTAACAAAGAGAAAATGTAGCACTTTGGGATAGTGTACACAAATGTCTGACAATAGATGTTTTATTCTAGGTGCCGGAGAAGCTAGCGCAGATGTTCCAGAAGGGGAAGATGATAAAGCTAAAGATGATGATACAGTGGCCGAAGGTAACGACTTTTTACAAAATTTAAAGAAGTTCTAAATCTTCAACGTTTACTTTCCAAAACTAATGAAATAATTGCCACTAAAAACTAATCAGGTGCAGCAGAGACTGCCGAGAATGACGGCGAGAACGAAGAGGTGAAAAAGAAAAAGAAGAAGCGCAAACCTCGAAACAAGGGTGGCGTGAAACAACAGACCGATCCACCTAGTGTTCCCGTGTCGGAATTATTTCCAGACGGCAATTTCCCCATAGGAGAAATAATGGATCATCCACCTGCCGCCGGGATAGATCACAGAACGGCGAAGGATCGTTTCACAAGCGAGGAGGCACGCGCCCTCGACCGTATGCACAATGACATTTATAACGAAGCGAGACAAGCCGCCGAAGCTCATCGCCAAACCAGAAAGCATATTATGAAATGGGTGTGTAAATCATGGATATGATTGTCAACACTTTCTTTTTTAATTTTTTGGAAAAACAAATTACATTTAACGTCCACTTACGTACAAGTGGAATAATTAAATATAGAATCATATCATATTTATGAATTGCTCAGGTAAAGCCAGGAATGACCATGATAGAGATCTGCAATGAATTAGAAGAGACTGCTCGAAAATTGATCGGAGAAGACGGTCTAAAGGCTGGATTAGCGTTTCCAACCGGATGTTCCCGCAATCATTGCGCGGCGCATTACACCCCGAACGCTGGTGATCCGACCGTTCTCGAGTACGACGACGTCACCAAGATAGATTTTGGAACGCATATTAACGGTCGTATTATAGACTGCGCGTTTACCCTGACGTTTAATCCGAAATACGACAAATTGATCGAAGCCGTTCGCGACGCCACCAACACCGGTATCAAAGCTGCAGGTATCGACGTGCAGCTGTGCGATGTTGGTGCTGCCGTTCAAGAAGTCATGGAGTCCTACGAGGTTGAACTGGATGGGAAAACTTATCCGGTAAATTTACGCGGATTTTTTTTTCATATTCAATAAATATGGAATTTTTTAACAAACATTTTCTTCGCAGGTGAAATCGATTAGGAATCTCAATGGCCACTCCATCGCGCCGTATCGCATTCACGCTGGGAAAACCGTACCGATCGTCAAGGGTGGCGAAGCAACGCGGATGGAGGAGAACGAATTTTACGCGATTGAAACTTTCGGTTCCACCGGTAGAGGCATAGTTCACGATGACATGGAGTGCTCGCACTACATGAAGAGCTTCGACGCCGGTTTCGTGCCATTACGATTACAGAGCAGCAAGTCTCTCCTCAACACCATCAACAAGCATTTCGGTAAGAGATATTTAAACATGTCTAACACATCTATCCGAACGAGTTAAAGAGAGAAGTAATCAAGACTCATCGGTGTGTGTGTGTGAGAGAGAGATCTGTACTCGATCGTTCGTTATTCTACGGAGCATGTTCGCGTTTCAGGTACTTTGGCTTTCTGCAAACGCTGGTTGGATCGTGTTGGTTGTACCAAATATCAAATGGCGCTAAAGGATCTTTGCGAAAAGGGTGCCGTAGAGGCGTATCCACCGTTGGTAGATGTCAAAGGTTGCTACACCGCTCAGTTCGAGCACACTCTCGTTCTGCGTCCAACGTGTAAAGAAATAATTTCTCGCGGAGATGATTATTAATTATTTTTTTTTTCATACAATTTTACACAATTTCTCAAGCTACGACGCGCAGTATTAAACATGTGAAAAGTTAAAATATTAAAATTGAAAACTTGTTTTGTTCTTTCTCTCTCGATTAAAGAGAAGAATATTTTCTCTTTGAAATATACGTTTATAAAACAAATGTGTGTGCGAACACACGTTTTAATTGTTCTGCCGCGATAAGCAAACGAAACAAGCAAATGCGCATTTATCAAGAGCCATTTAATTAGATATTTGCTGCTAGCAACGAAAGTTAAATCGCGTTTTTTTTCTTTACAGGAATTGTCGAATATCAATGCAATTGTGATTAATTTTATCTTTTACACAATACGATAACATGTGAATAAGAATCATCACTACAATATATATTATATGTTTCCAACATGAACAAATGTTTTCTATATTGTTATCATGCGTATCATTGAGGAATAGTTTTTTTTTTGCACTTGAGTTTTTCTTATTTTAACGATGTTAGTTTTTTTCTACGATATATTAGCTCACACTGGCTTGCATTTCTCTGTTGATCTTTTTTTAAAGGTATTTTTTTTTTATAAATTACTATTTTGGGAAAAAACGCTTGTGTGTTCGTTCATCTCGTAACGTCTTTTTATTCGTTTTTCTCTTACACGATGAAATGAAAATAATACTTAGAGTTGAATATACTTGGAATTCGACTTATCCTCCCTGCGGTCTTGAATACAAACAATTAAGTGTTGGAACGTAGTCTAGCATACATGTGACAATTGTACAAAACAACCTATTCTTCATCTCTGTAGCTTCTCTTTGAGTGTGGGAATATATTTCCTCTCACGCTTTTAAGCGCGAATTGTGTGTTATAAATCTCTCGTGAAATTGGTTTTTAAATTAAAAAAAGTTACAACAAAAAAACTCTTCTCAACGGCTTTGTGTTATTTTAAACCTAAGATGTTACGCGCTTCTTCGCAAGATTCGCTCTAAACGTAGTGTGAAATATAATATTGTTATTATTGACATCGATAATTCGATACCTAAATACGATTCGCTATAAACTGTCTCGCGAAGGCAGATTAGATTTTTCTCTGCCCCACAGTGAAATCTACAAACACATGGTCCCGCGAAATCCTGATCTATCGTTTCGTGTTTTTCTAGCGGAAACTACTTTACTTCCAGTGACATCACTTTTTTGCGATTTCATACATTTTCGCATTTTCATACATTTTATGCGTGATAAACAGTATTAAAATTCCGGTTATATTGACTCGCAACGAGGGTAGAGAATTTTAACGATAAATTGTGCGCGATTAGTTGCATACATATTCCGTGGAATCTGCGTTATTTGTCTGCCACTTGTTGTCCGGCAAAAATACGAAGTAATGCTACCGTCGATCGATCAAACTTTCGTACAAAATACGTTTTTTTTCTTCTACGTGCCCGAATCACGTCGAGGATCGTGGAAGACATCGTCGTGACTTCCACGAGGGAAGAGAGAGCGACCGAATGCGTCGCGAATTATCGTCCGGGCACGTAGGCATTCAAACGTAAACTTGGGAGAAGTGCAAATTGAAACTGAATGTCGTAATATCGTGATGCACACTCGCGCGTGTTTTAACTCTAAACGAGTGTGTTACGTTATTAAATTAAAAGAAAAAAGAAGCTTTAAACAACACACCGACCTTCTAATATGTGAACAACCAGAAATGCAATAAAAAAAAACTTGAGAAATAAAAGACATTGTCTTGTGAATTAAAAAAAAAGAGATACTAAGAGATTGTTTAAGATCGAAATCAGAGATGCAACTAAAATGACCGACGCCAAAACTACGAGCAAATTTTTTCGCATCGCCTCTAACAACCGCTATTGTCTCTCTATTTTTTTTGTCCATCTGTTCTATACTGTAAAACTGCGTGCGACTATCGCACTTTCTCCATGCTCTCGCGCGACAGACACAGACGCGCATAAAAATTTTTCTCTCTCCTCGTAAGAAAAAATATGTTGTTGTATATGTTCTCAAGGAGGTCTACACATAATAATCGCACTCATATACCCGATATAATAATTCACTGTGTGTGTGTATATATATATATAACTGTAAATATCATCGTTCGAACTGTCATCTAAATTGGGCACACTGATTTAACTATTTAAACGCGACGAAGACACGTGGGTTGCTTGCTGATTGTACATCGTGACGTAGTTACGAGCCTTTTTTTTGTGTATGTGTGTGTTATTTGATCTAGGCAATTGTAAACGACATTGTTTAAAGATAACGCTGTGTATTTTTCGCGACGTGTCGTTTTATTAAACTTACGCAATTCAGACCGATCGATTTTTCTGCGGCGTGTTGACGCAACCGTGCGGTGTGCGCTAAGCGCACATAGGTATGTGTTAACTACGAGATAAATCTACCAATTCTTTTTCTCTCTCGCGATTATAAATAAAACGATCTCCGTTTCTTATCTTTTATCTTAAACATCTTGTTGCGACTACTTTCTGTGACGTGCCGAATAGACGCCGCGCCTAATCCCTGCGCCAACAACATCTCTCTTCTTCTTATCGGGTTATGCGTATGTACATGTGATTGCGATCGATAAAGCGCGCTCGAGTATAAAATTACGAGCCGCCAGAGCGGATCGACTGAATCTTGATCGATCAATCTTCCTCTCAAGCGCGACACGATTCGCGCGATCGCCGCGAATCACGATTCTCCGCCGCGGCTTCACTGGGACTCCGTGCGAGGTCTCAGCTTCGCTCTGGCCGTTATTAGGGGGTTGCTCGGCGGGTCCGTCGTCGCCTGCGATTGCTCTTGCTGAGAAAAAAAAAACAATCACACACATCAATAGTATAAATCGATATATTTTTAAATATGCTGTGTGTGTAAAGACACTCTCTAAAGATATATACGAATATACTCCGCGATATTCATAGTCGGATCTTAAATATAAGATTTATTTGACATCTCAAGACGCTTACTGTTAATTGAATGTGTCGCGCCCTTTGCTCGATCGCCCTCTGCAACGCGGTCCTAGGATCGTCTTTGTAATTTTCCTCTCGTAGCCTCTCAGCTTCCCTTCTCGACGCGGCTTCTCTCTGTTTCTCCAGAGCACGTTGTAGCTCGCTCTTTTGGTTCAAGACGTTTCTGCCACTGCAGAAAAAAAAAAGAAAAAAAGAAAGACGCATTTAATGAAATCCTTATCCGGACAACTTTCCTCTTCTGATTACAAAAAGATTACTTTCACTTTGAGAAAATTACTTGCAAAAAATTTCTAACAACTTAAAGCGAAAAAAAAAAAAAACAGACGTGTCAAAAATATTTAAGTGAATCTCGAACACATCTTTGTTCGAAAGAACATGAGATGTTGGTCGCGCGACGAGGGATCAAATATACATAAAAAACTAGTCGGAATAGAGTACCGCGAGTTATTTGATTCGCACGTGGAAAAGCCACGTGTAAATTGGATATTGCGTGCCAAGGTAAAAGTCGGTAAGCGTGAACCGCTTAATTCCATCGAAGCGTGAAGAAACGCAGGTGTGTCGAATACTGATCAGTGCATAGAAAAACAAAGTAGAAATGCGGCCGACTCTATCTCGATTCACCCGATCGAAAATAGTCTAATTGCATAAAAAATATTACTTTTCTGATAGGATAAAACACTTCGCGCGTTGTCCCATCTCGTCTACCACACGATCAAATTTGCGTACGATGAAAATGGGTTCGGTCAACTTTCATCAGGAAGTTTTTCACTCAGGAAACACCTGGCTTTCCATTTTCATATAACGGACATATTATCTCTCTCTCTTTCGCACGGAGAGATATTTACCCGGTCAAGAAAACAGTAAAATATTTCCTCTAGAAAATCTTTCGTTCAATATGTTCCTCGCCAGATTGGATAAACGCAAATTACTTAAACGTAAAAGTTGCTATCATAAAAGTGTACTTCGAGTATAGTTCAAGAGAAATTGATGAGATTATAATAATCTCGAAAAATAATATTAGAAACGGTATGTTACCACGAATAAGTATATTTATGAAATTTTTTAAACATCCACATGGTCGATTAAAAACACAAGTCTCTATGTCGAACTTTCTACCGCTATAAACCAACGCAAAATTAATTTACGCAAAATTTTTCAAGAACGCGATTCAACAACTTACATCTTCTGATTGAAAAGTAATTCTCTGTGAAGATCCTTATGATTAGAGGAGATAAGGCAAGGGTTATACGGTTTCCTCGGCAAGATCAGGCCGTCTGGTCCCATGTGAGGAGCCGGCGGTGGCGGGGGTGGTACGCCAAGAACCGGTGCCATCTTCTTTCCTAAAATAAATAAGTATACGAAAATGTACAAAATACACAATAAAATTCGAACGACGTAAACTACGAAAGTATCGTTAAATCGCATTTATTATTGCGCTTGAGGACGAAGAATTATTAACGATGTGAGAAAATATACTCCGACATAAAACGACCGTTAGCAAACTACGATCCGCGATTAATGAGTATTCACCCTCCAACTGCGCTATTCTCGCTCTGACCGAGCCCTCCTCGCACATCGTGCTCGCGTATCGCTCGACTGAGATATTTCCTCGGTACGAGACAAGTATCAAAAGAGACAAGTTGTATGTATTTTTTTCGTAGGGCTTCGCGAGCATACAGAGGCGTGGACTAATGGGATCGGAGAGCCGCGCGCGAAAGAGAGAAAAAAAAAAAACCGGGCGGTCGCTTTTCTCAACTCAAGGTGAAATAAACGATGCGTTTCCGATCGAACGAGGTCGAGCGTTTTAACCCTCTTCTGTCAGATTCAGATTTGTGCCGCTCTCAAACCGTCTCTCTTAACGGTTCCGAAAATTCTCTCCGATCTCGACGACTTTAATTTAAAAATAATTAAATAACTGTCATTTATACCGTCGCGAGTTTCTTGTTGTCGCTTCGAGTCACGATTTTCTCAAAAAATATTGCGCTTTCGGCTGGCTCTCTTTTTTCCGACAACACGTACAGAATATCGACCGTTTGACATTTGTCGCTCATCGATTTCTTATCATTCGTTTATTCAAGATATCGCGATTCCACTAATAACGAATAGCCTGTTGTACGCTTGTTAAAAGATAACGTTGCGAAATAGCCAAATTAAAAAAGTTATCAAAATAACATTCTGTATCAATCAAACGCGCGTTCGAATCGCTTCTGAAATCTCTCGATCTATATTGATCACAGAATTTCGGCATTAATAGTTATGTAACATCAAAATTGTAAGAGTTGCAAACACGTTCGTCAAACAATCACTTTTTAACAAACGTGAGATCTCCGACGCTCAAGTGACGCCTCTGGGAAGTAGACAACTTACGACGCAAAGAAGCGTAATGGATTGCCTTCCCGCCAGGCGCTTTCAATCCTCGAAATGCAGCCGACGAACAATTCTGTTTGCAAACACATCGGTAGTTATAGAGAGAGAAATGTTTTATTTGCAAAATCTATTCTCCCAACACACACACGCAAAAGCCTATCGTCGCAAAATTTATGCACGATCAGAAGCGTGTATTAAATTCCGAATCTTCCGCTTCTTTCACGGATCTTTCGCGTAAAATGTCAAATGATGATTACAAAAAAAAAGTTCGCAAAAAATCAACTTCATCGATTTAATGAACGAACAGTTTTTTACACGTTCGATTTGTTCTCATATATTTAGACATTCGTATTGTTCGTCGCCGCGAATATCTATATACTACGATGGATGGACTGCGACGATGTCCACCAATGACGTGCGAATCTTACAATACGTTCTTTGTGGCCATTCAGATGCAAAGTTGAAAAGCAGTTATATGCCGGACACTATACAAAAGTAAAGAAGTTGCATGGAAGTAACAGGATAACAGGATTGTAAAAGAGGCGCAGCACACGTGCCGCGTCTGTTGCTTTTCTGCACTTTAACGGAGAAACTGATTGGATTTCAATCATCGGTTCAACGTAGTCGTTGTTGAACACACGCGATGACATAATTCTCTATTACGCACGCAATTACGTCTCGATACTGATGTCGCACAATCTGCGCGTGTAATCACAGACTGACAAGGTCTCAGATAAAAAAATGACCGTAATGTAGTCGCAACACATTGACTTGCGCAATTGTTTACAAACGAGATAGCGCATTCACATCGATATAGCCGTATAGTTGTCGCATCTGGAATGTTCTTCGAAATTCAAGAAAATAACAAAACCGCGTGAGTTTTACGGCGGGATTCTAGAGAAGTTACAAAGAAACCGAAAGAAAAGATCCAGAACCGAAACGTTATTAGCTATGATTCATCGGCGAATAGAAAATAAATGAAAGTAATTCTAACGTTTCGATCGTTTTCAGCCGATCTATAAATCACCAACATTTCTTTTCTCCGATGAAAAAAAAAATAATAAAAATGTGCAAACTGTTAAATTTAATCATCAAAACAGAAGAACTTCGCGAGAGAGAGATGTTTCATCTCAAGAACTTTCCATCGTTTCCGAACTAATGTATAATTTCGCTTGCTAAAGCGAAGAGAACTTTATCATCAAGAGATCACTGGACCGGATCCGGATTGATAGATTTTACGAGCGGAAAGTGAATTTTGCGCGTGCACGTCCGGCGAGGCGCGACGTTGTTAAACGCGCGCGTGTGTTTTACCATCGTAGCGCAGAACACAACGCAAAGTTTGCCGCTTGCTTTAAAAACGAGAGAGATACATTAAAGAAATATATACATATATATATTCGCGCCCGAAATAACGGCGAGAGCCTATTGCGATATCAAATCGAAAGTAAGTAAGCGTTTCGAAATATCCTTCTCCAATGACACTTTCTTCGGTCTCTCCGCGAAAAAAAAAAAAAAACCCGTAACTCTCACTTTTGCGCCTAAACAATACATACAGCTCGCTTATCGAACATTTACGAGATGCCATAAATATTATAAAACACCGTTTTGCGACATAACATTGTTTTTTTTTTCGTATCACTTGTTACGTAACTTTCATACGTGGTTTTTACGACCAATATTATTTATTTCGACGTACGTTGCGCAAAACGAAATCTCGCCGACGTGATAATTTGCCATACAGCTGAGTGGGTTCGACACGAGTGTAGATTTTTAGACAATGTGGTTGTGTACGTTTTTTTTGCAAACACCTCACTCGGAGAAGGTGTAAAATTCCAGAGAAACGCGGCCGAAGCCGCAATAATAATTAACACCGTAATCGCGGTTACATTATGATCGTTAATTATTCATTAACAAGTAAAATCTAATCACAATATCATTTCATGTATCTTGCAGCGGTAATTACCCTTGAATCCCGGTGAAAGAGATTAGACTTATTAAAAATATCGCAAAGACGTTTCTATCGTCTCGTCGATAATTGCGGATTAAAAACACAAAAAAAATGACATAATAACAATCTGCAACAAGATGCAAACTTGATATCCTGTTGCGCGTCCTGTTCTCTTCCTGCTTTCACCGTCAAGCTTACCTAACTTTATCGCCGTTAACTGATTTCATTGTGTTGCACACACGTATGCAAATAATTTTTCAAGTAAAATTTACTTGAAATTGACAAAACTGTTTGCTATTATCTAATGACACACGTGAATTACGTGACGAGGAAGTTGCGCACATCAGAAGGTTATTTAGACTTTTGAAACGTGTCAAACGATTAATTTCGAGAGAAATAGGAGAATGAGGGAGTGTTCTGTTCGGCGAGATGATACGCCGGATCTCGAATTAACGAGGCAAGAGAAAGAGAGGGATGAAGCCTACAGCCTCGGAACGTAATTTTCAGGCAGATGTGCGGCCACGAATGAGGGAGATCATTGCACCGGCAGCAAGAAGCAGCTGAAGTAGCGTGAGAAAATGCGGCCGTGAATCGCCGCCGCCGCCGCCGCCGTCGCTCGTCGTCGTCGTTGTTGCAGGCACACGCGCTTTACATTCGCCCGGGAGATGACCGAAAGGGCAAAGTCAGGGCCGTCGCCAAGAACGAGAACGACGGGTTACGTCAATCGAGGAGAAAAAACAAACGCGTTTCACGCTATCGCTCGCATGTACGAAATTACCACTTCGACGTAGTCAATTTTATTTATTTCGCGGAATTCTTGACGATTGAAGAAACTGTTTTATGTTGAACAAACAAAAAAAATAAAACCGACATATAAGTTGTACGCGAAGATTCAAAACTCGTACGGTCCTGAAACAGTTTCATTGATGACCCTTCGCAGCGGAATTTCGTCAATGAAATTAAGGCGAGTAAAACGTCAATGAATTTTAACGTCGTGTCACTTTCATCATCAAGTACGTTCGTTCACAAACGAAACGAATGACAAAAACAAAACAGAAGGGGAAAAAGAGGGATAGAGGAGTGTTGTACGTATGACTCACCGTTTGTCAAACCGTCGATGTCGTCCGAGTCGCACTTGAGACCGTTAGTGATCACCTGAAACATGCGTAGGCTTGATTAACGGATTATAGTTATACAGTTACCGAGCGAAAACACGTATCATCGAATCGTGCGCTAAATACCGCGCGCCACGAACACGAGCTATTTAATAATTTTATATAAATTACGTGTTTAATCGATTTTTAAAAATAAATGTAGCTCACACAAGTGATATCGTATCGTACGTTTTAAAAATTGATCGGATCGATTTTACGAATCGTTCGAACACATTCTTTGTAAAGCAATTTCGACAGAGAATTCAACACGCACTTAATAATTATTATTATGACAAATGTGTCATTATATCACAATTACACAATTCAAATTGTTACAAGTACAAAGTTTAGCCGACATGTTCGCTCGTCTATTGAAAAAGAGGGAGAGAGAGAGGCGGCGTTTTAAATAAAACACAACTCCGCTTTCGTATCTGCTTCGTTTGAAGGCAAAGAAGAATCGAAAGTCGCGTCCGCGCGTCGTTACGCTGTTTGTTCCCGTCGTCTCATCGTCATCGATGATTTCACTGAGATATCACTCTTACTCAGACGCCGTGTACACGAACGGCATTCTCATTCGCGCGATCGCGATCTCCGGCTCCCGGATTTTTGCGAAACGCCGTCCGTTTCCGCGGACTCGTGTAAAATCGGATAAAACCACCGCTTCCGGTCGCTATCTGAAAGATGATGATGATGATGAAGGTATTACCGCGCGCGGAAAGAGCGTGCGTTAATCGCGCAATGTCAGCTATCAAGCGCACGTTAATCATATGAAATTAGTCATTCTACGATACGCGTAACGCGAGATACGCACAATCCTGGGAAAGTCGTTTTCTTCCTCTTAAACGCGCAATTTGTTTCCGTTATCTGGCTAGAAGATTCCCTTTGGGTCTGCCGCGAGGCTTCGGCAACGTGAAGGAGAAATAATCAAGATCTCGTTTATTAGATCGAGTTAATATATTACTACAGGTGTATAATTCTCGAAAATAAGATTATATTTAATGTATGGGTTTTAATCATACAAATGAAAATTTTCACATTAATTTTATGCCTGCACGCATCACCGTCATCCCGACTAATCCCGAGCCGAAGGCTCGTCACTTATCGCGAGAACTTCCGCTGTTAGCCGTTTCGTTCGCTGATAGTGACGTTTCTTCGAACGTCACTTGCGAGTGAAAGAAAATAATTTAACATATAGACAAGATAATTAAAAATAATTAGTAAATAAAAGAAATTTAGTAAAGTAACATATAAATTAAAAAAAAAAAAAAAATAAACTTAACGGAAAGATTGAATATTGTACAACAAAACTAAAAAAACAAAAGTAATTGATATAAAATTCCGCCGAACACAAATTGAAAATCAGGTTGCTGAAAACGAACATTAGGAGATGTGGGAGGGAGGGATCGGTTCTGCGTTACGATTTGCGCGCAAAAGTTCTTCAACGTTTCTCCGGTTTCGCGAAACGAAACCACAACGACTACCGTATATAGACCGTAAGAGCAATTTCGCGAAGCATCCATCCACCAGAGTATTAAACATGGAACTCACCGCGGCGCGTGTGTTTCTTCAATTGTTATCCCATTTACGCTCAAAAATAGGAGAAGCGACGAAACGGAATGTGTGTGTTACGTACTTACGTATGTTTAAAGTTTCAGCCCTTCCCGTCGTGACGCGCGTGTTTACATACGTATACACATCGGGTAGGAACGAGTTAACGACGGGGATTCAGGGGGAGCCCGCCACACCCGGATCTTCCTCTCTTTCTCCCCCGGAAGGAAGTCGAAAGTATTAATATTTCTCGCACGACACAGCCAAACGGGAGAGGGAGCGGCGCAATTGTCGGCGGTAGTTACTCAATCTACTAGCATTTACAGCTTTGCCGCGTTCGCGGCAGGAAAAACGCAAAAAAGACCAGATGGCGAGTTTTGGAGGGGAAGACAGTCGATTCTTTGCGGTGCATTTTTATGTACATGAGGGTTTTAATGAGGCGCTTATGTGTACGTGTGACGTTTCTTTAAAATATTAATTCGAGAGATGGTATTTGGGGATTAATTCGCATGAGAAAGTTAACGCATCGTCTTTACAATAACGTTATGAAAACATTGACTCGCTCTGGAAGATATGTGCAATTAGATTCTCTCTTTTGATAGAAGCAACAATTCTCTGCGCAAATATTAATGAAAAATATATTAATACATTAATTTAGTTTTGCACGTGCATCTAGCGTACGGCTCGCTTTTTTTATTTAAATCGAATTGAAATTTAAGACAATAAAACATCAAGTATGATCGTTAATGTTCGTTGCAGCGGATCGTAAAAAGAAGTTGAACCGGACACGTGTAATTAAAGGCTGCAAAACCGAAGATTTATGAGATCACATTTAGAAAATACGTGGCATTGCACTCGAACTAAATTAGCACCAATTATTTTCTTAAATCATAGCATTGCTCAAATTTTTTTCTGCTTACTTATCATCGTAATTGTACGAAATAACTCTATTTAATAACGCCTGCAGACAACACACATACTTGTTGTACTTATGTTCTTCTCTGAAACGCTCTTAGACGACTCGAAAACTTAATTATCTGTTCAGATCAGAGATACAATATTTGGAGCAGTTCTCGAACGTGTTTCTTATCTGCAATGGAATTTATCCGCCCCGAATCTACATGACGAATAGAATTTCGTGCGTCTCTCAACGCACGGATTTGAATCGCTTCACCATAAAATTAATTACAAAGCAATAGATAATATTAATAGTTTTTGATTATATTATATAATTAATTATATATTACTTGTTTACTTAAATTATCTCAAATATCATTTTGCGCTTCTCGACGCACAAATGACGTCTGTTGATAAATGTCGGCACCGATCCGATATTTCATCTGCCGCATTATTCACCGGCAAAGGTTAAAACCTCCGGTATGCGTCTGGATACTTTCATCGCGCGTCGCGAACGTAATCATTCACATCTATTCACGAATCGTACATACGTTCCATCGTAACAACTCATCGGCTTGTTTCGCTCGATGAGTTGCACGTAACGCGTCGCGCGACGGTAAGCAACAACGGTCCGAAGAAAAGTGCATTTGCATACACGCGGCACGAATGCAAGTCGTAACACAATCCACTTAGACTTTTTTTTTTACGACGTGGATTCAAAACGAGTTTTCTCCACGACGAGCGATAATCGTCAGTCGGAGAGACACGGAGCTTTGCGCGAAAAAGGAAATCCAAACCGCCGCAGCTGCAGTTTGCGTTTTTTTTTTTTTAGAAATTGCGCAAAGATTATTCCGCGAAGATGTGGAAGCTGTTGTCATTTCAGCGAGTTGTCTTATCTCCGTTGTTATCGGCGAGCTGTTCCCGAAACGGCCGATTTAAACGCACAGCGTGTGTTTTCTCTTCGACACAGAGCGACAATTGTGCGCGCCAACCCGTCATCTATAATCATCGACGATTCTCGGGAGTCAAACGCGAGTATAATTGGTATCGTGACCTCATACGCGCATTACGCGCGCGTTGATGCGTATATTCCGGATATAAATAACAATGTCAATTTTCCCGGCCGACTTTGATCGCGAAAAACTGGGAGAGCGATTCGATTTTTCCCCATCTCGCGCCGATAATCAACGTTGACATAATGAGCGAGTAATTTCACGATGCTTCGATGGGTTACGTGATGAAATCGGGGTCCACCGTGGTGCGCTTTCTCCCGCTAGTTCTCTTCCGGCGCCTCTTCCTCCTAATAAATTTACGATCGAAACCAGTTCGGCCGCTATATAGCAACTCTCTCGCGAGTTGCGAAAGCGCGGCGTGTAAAACGTAATAATATCCGATATAAATCGCGCGCGGTATCGGTATAATTACCCGCCCCGGCGGGTTGACTGCGGAAGATACGTAGTTATCGCGCGCTAAACGAAGCATTTTTCTAATTACAGCTTACTTGTTCGACATTACGATATATATTTTAATTATTCCTCGCTCTGTAAAGAGATTAATTTAATTTAAAGATAATCTAATTCTCAATATTGCTAAATTTTTTTTTTTTTTTTGCTCGAACATGTCCGTGTTTACTTTGAACGAGTTTACGCGGGAAGTAAACCCCAATATTAGCCGTACAAGATATGTTTTTAATGACATACCAGACGTCTTAATAAAAGACGATAAATATAACGGATGACACTTGGATGTGAGATTGATGTTGCGATTACTATTAATGCGAAAAAGTGTTTATCGATATGTGTGTGTTTAGATTTCGAAAATGCCAACCGCGTCGCTGACAAAGTAATGGCGACGTGTCCTCGATATTGTGTCATTTTATTTTTAACTACGCGAGATAGATTGTTTCAATGATAATTATCGGCGGTGGCGCCGCGATAATCATAAGCTGTCCCCGACTCTGTTCGTTTCATAATATTTATTATCTACAATGGAAATAACATAACGGGTGTTACTTTACTATATAAAAATCATTCGAACGGCAACGCGATATGTGCGCGTTTTTCGCATTTCATCTAATAAGCAATAAAAACAATCTACTTAATAAATATCCTGATGGCAGGTACGACTGACATTTATGGGAGAAATAATTTTATCAACGTGTTTACTTGTGTAAAATAAGGAAAACTAAAATATTTGTAAAACATATATCTTAAAAAATATTTAAAAGAGAGAATTCTTCTTTGTTTAATATTTAAATAATAGAACTAATATTCATCTCAATTATAATTCCTATCAAAAATTTTATTTTAATATTTATATTATCCTATCAAAAATTTTATTTTAATATTTATATTATCCTATCAAAAGTTTTATTTCAATATTTTTGCATATCTAATAATTATTCCTTTAACTGACGTCCAGATCACTGAGACGGTTAGCAAAAACTCTATTTTTCCTCCGGCAAGGAAAATGCAAATGCGGTTCTCGGAAATTCTCGCGTGTATTATCCTATCGCTTCGGTAACAATCTCGATCAGCTGCGTTTTTACACGTACCTACCGCGAGACGGATGTTGTTGCGATGCCACCGTCGACGAAGGGAGCGCAAAGAGCGCAAAAAGCACCGGATCACACTGAATCTTCCTCGATGATGTCAAGCAAGACGATCGAAGCGCGGTGCATCAATGCGAAAGTTATTTTGTTACTCTTACTCTTATTCGCACGGCGTGTGGTGTATCGTTTTATGTTGTTATATGGCCGCAACTATGCGCACGCACACTCTCGGGTTCTCTTTTACGGCTCGCTCGCTCGAGCGCGCGACGCGAACTGACAGCCGAGACGAGCTCGAACCGAGCCGTTGCGGTTGCGGAGCACGCGACCCGTGTGCGTTGTAACGGGTACCTCTCTTTTTACGCTATCTACGCTATCTCTCCTATAAGGCAAGAGGCAAGCTCGCTGACATTCCTACGATATTCAGTGCCCTCTCGTCGCGCAAAAACATCGCGTCATTCCGCTTTTATAATTAATAATCCGCCTGCGCGCGCGAATACACACACACACACACACTTATCAAGGACAATGTGTTCTTTTATGCGTATTTTGACGCAAGAACCTTGCTTTAAAAAAAGTAAGTATCTATCGAACCCGCAATGTCCAGGAGATACCCGTGTAAAAATAGAATACGCGTCAAACAGCAAAGTATCTTTAGCCGTTTGAAAGAGCCTTGGATGATCTTTTTACGCTTCCCTTAACAAGGTCTATCGATGCCGTATTACCTCCATCTACGCTTTTCTATAAAAAAAAAAAACAATGACGTAAATAAAAATCCAATTGTAACAATACGAATTACAGACGCAACCTTTTTTTTAGACTAGAGTATACTTTAAACGCGCGACCGAGTTTCTTCGCCTTTTTTTTTTTTAAGGTGTGACTTCACGATAGAAATCGCGTCAACCTCTTCCGCTTGTCCGACGCCCCACCATCTTTCGTTCTGAATAATTTGTGTAAGAGAAAAGTGATGAGAACCGCTCACGAGATCGTTATTTGTGTAAAATCAAATTACCGATACTCATAGCAGACAGATGATCGCAGAGAAACACGCGGAGAGCGCAGAATGTATCGAACATGCACACTTGTGATTCGCAGCACCGTCGTTACAATCTTCACGAAAGCAAAAACACTCTTGTTTTCGATCGTTATCGCGTTATTATTGACGCGAAAATCGCGACTAATTTATCGGTTCTTGAACGCATATTCGAACAAAAATTATAAAAAAAAAAAAAAAGAAAACGAAGAACGCGATCGAGAGTCTACGAGATCGTGCGCGCTACTGAATCCGAGCCGAGAAAACGACGTGCTTCCCATCAGAAAGCACTTGTATCACCGCGGCACTTTCACTCTCTCATAATCGACAAGTAGACCACCACCAGAGCCTTGATCGGCGCGTTTGCGACGATTCCTGGAATGATCTTTTCTTTTTTTTTATTGCACCGAGTCAATAGCGCGAGTTTTATGCGCGATGTCTTGCAACATCTTGACACGTTATCACCGTGCAAGTGTGTGATAAATTCACGCTGCTTTCGACCAATGATGAAATCCCAATGAAAAATACGCAAAGTACATGTGTACAAAATTAAATATCATCTTCGCGCATAAAATTGCAAACGTATCATCAAGTTCAAATGCAAATAAGGACAACAAAAACTTGGCAATTGCGTCCGACTTCCGCGAACGTGAAGTCGAGTGCAAAGTTCATCTCGTCGGTAGAACGGCACTGTGTAACTTTGCGGCACACAGGTGCAGCGATTGAGACGCCGATCGGAGAAGCCGCAAGCGAGTTGGAAATTGCGGCTAATTGAAAAGTTGTTGCGGTGCATCTCTCTCCTGAACGGGAATAGCAAACAAGTGACAGCCGCATTAGGGCGTCGATAAATTCGTGATAATTTAGAACACAATCGATTTTCTTTCCAACAGATATTTTTACAAATTAATTATATCAATAAAAAAATAAAAATAAAAATAAAAAAAGCCGTGTCGAAAAGTGACAAACTTGTGTATAGTTTTTTCGCACACACTATTCGTCGAAAATTGTGACGCGAGATTCAAGATTAATCGCGGAACGTCGCCGCCGCCAAGTTGTTTTCCAGCGAGACATTGAATTTCTGTCGCCTTTCTCCCTTACGCGCGCGTGACTCCGTAATTTAAGAAATTCGACATGCGCTACTGCATATCTTATCTACGACATTTATCCCATAACCGTTTTGTGAAGGTGGTTGCTGCTGATGAAAGTCCGAGGGCCGCGCTCGTCGTGAATCGGCGCGCAAGATTTTTCATATTTCATATCAAGATTTTGAATTTTTCGCATTTCTGCGTTGTTTTAAATGTTAATTAGAAAGTTTGACGAGACAATCTACATCCATAAACACATTTATAGTCCCACATATGTATATAATAAATCAGAAGTCATTTATAATTATAAAATAATTAGCGTTTGCTGCCATTTTTTAATTACTCTTTTAGCGCTTCGTAAAACTGTCAGATAAGATAGTTGCTTTTCGCGCCAATGAGAAAGTTCGGGCGCGATTTATATGGCAACACAGGTATCGGTCGGATCGAATATACCTGTCCATCAGGATGAGGAGTTATAGCACATCGATCACTTCAATTACTCGTCGCGTCTCTTTACGCGCGTTTGAACTGCTTTTCGCGCATATACGCGCGCGTTGATAACCGGAGACACACGAGAAATCGTGTCTCCTTTTCGGACCGCGTTATAAATTACATCCCGCTTTTTGCGTCGTTAACGCGCCGTGAAGAAAAAAAAAAAACGTCTCGCTGATGTACAAGGTTAAACTGTAAAAGTCGAGTAAATGTACTTAGAGAGACGCGTAACGACCTCCCGTTGATAGAAAGCGTGTCTCTCTCTCGTGTTTGTTTTTTCTTTCCTTCTTTAACACAAATATTTGGTAGTCAACGATACAAACGATATATTTGACAGTTGAGAAACTACCTTGTGTAAATTTTTTATTTCCGTTGATTATTTGACAATTAATGCAGGAAACGCACGCGCGGTGGTACGAGAAGTCGCAATTTTTATTTGAAATTAATAAACACGTGTCCGTGTATCTTAGACACAATATTTAGAGCAATTTTGTTTATGGTTTTTTTTTTTTTATAAACGTTGGAACATAAATTTTATCTAAAGAGATGAACCAGCATACTTTCTTCAAAAACGATAAAAAAAAGAATTTCGCGATCGCGCGCGCAATTTTTCGACGAAAATTAGCATAAGCTGTCCGGTGCTTGACGAGCGCGACGAATTTTCCCATGTAGAACGAATTCGCGGCCTTACGAACGATTTTCGCGAGCCGCGCTAACGCGCCGTGAAGTTCTTTCGTCGGAAAAAGATAAAACACGGCGAGATGCGTGCGCTATCGTTAGAAAGTAAAACGCTGCGCGAGACAATTGCGGCACTTCTGCCATCACGGCAGCATTAAATGCCGTGCACGACAGACGACAATAGCGTCTCAAAGGCGACTGACTCTCACTTGTAAGAGTGACGGTTAATAAAACAATTTCACACTCTCCAACTCTTCTGACATCGATTAAGACTAATGATCGGAGACACGTCTAATGGCTATTTATTGAAGAAATAATTAGACATGGAAACATTAATCACAACAATTTTCCAATTTTAAGTAATTTTTTAGATGCTTTTTAATTATTGGTTTCTAACTTTATATGCGAATCACTCGGTAATTACTAATTATTATTTTTTTTTTAAGTCCGGCCCAGTAGCCAATTCTCTTGTAACAAAGTAAATCTCACATAACTTAAAGCAAATGTATGCTAATTGAAGCCGAACCGTTGGTATCTGTACGTTCAATCGGAACGGCTCGGATCACAAAAGCGAACACCTGGCAAACACCGCGCGAAACCACGTTTTCTCTCTCCGCGCGTGTGTACAGGATTATGTAAAACAAAAAGTACCGGTCTCTCTCCGTGCGGACAGGATCGCGCTCGCAACATTTTATCGTTCGAGAAAAAAAAAGAGTGAAAGAGAGTAGAGAGAGAGGGGTGTGTTGCATCTGCTCTCGGCGGTAATAGCCACTCGATTATTTTTGCATGTTCCGCTGGCAATGACCGCGGCGAAAAAGTGTTAACGCGCGATTAGCGAGGTGTCGAACGATTATTCGCGATCGAGAAAAGTTTTAATCCCTCATGTACAACCGTTAGTAATTTTTTTTTATTTATCAAAAAGTCGCCGAGCTTTTGCGCACTTTACGGAGAATTTCCGCGACGTCGGTTTATCGAATTTTTCTTTTCACTTTTAAATTTAAAGAAACAACGCAAGAATATTTTTTTGCGGCATTTAAATAAAATATTTTTACACGTTTTCTTATATTTTTGAGTTAAAAAAAAAAAAATTCGACGGAAAACTCTCCGCAAAGTGCGCAATCTCAGCGACTTTCCTCCATAGAAACCGCATGGTGTATTACACGGCGGTTTGATGCTATCTACGCGAGACACTTTTACTGTCTATTTCTTCTTCTTAACGGGCGTACACACGCGAAGACGCGAGATTTAATAGATTCCGCTTGATAACACGGTGTGACTGTCTTTAGAAAGTCCGAAGTATCGCGATCGCGCGCGCACGATACCAAAGATGATCAATTCCAATCGAAGAAGAATCGTAAAACGTTCTTATTAACATTACAATCGGCGGCATGTGTGGTACGGTAATGATTGAGAGGAGAACGACGATTTCTCTACGCAAATCAGCAAACGTCCCGGAGTATCAGTAAAATCGATCCGTCATTGAGGAGTGTGAAAAATTTTGTAATCTCGAGTTGAAATTTCTCCATTGTTGCAACTCAAATTGCCGATCGTTACACACAGTCACGAGAAAAATAACAATTTAAAAAAAAAAAACAACACCTGCTCGGTCAATGCTCGAGACAGTGTATTCTTTGATTAGAAAGTAAAACATTATTACGCGAAGCAAGCGTGGAATTAGCACCCCGCATCGATCGACGTGGTGATGCAGATCGACGCGATCTTTCACTTTAATATACGCGTCTCGTAGCTGTCCAACGGTAACTATCCACCGCAATATATCTTTTAAAATTGCATATCTGTTTAGCAGCGAAATTCCGTTTGCATTTAGTTCGCTAATTTTCTGCCTATCTATCTCGTTAAATCAATAGTTAGAGTAAAGCTAAATAAATAGCGTAGTTTTTTTTTTTTTCAAATTAAAACTTACTTCGATACGTGTAGTATTAACACTTGAAAAAATATATCGCATGTCCGGCGCTTGGTTTTTAAAAAGCTGTTCGTCAAGTCCGAGTCTCTTAAAGGAGAAAAAAAAAGAACATGTCGGGAGAAGTCAATTCTTACAAAGTCAAGAACTCGTCATGTATAATAAAAAAAAAAAAAAGAAAAAAACAGTGACGGCTCAATTTCTTCGGCACGACTGTCTGTGCTGGAGAAACGGAACAATGGCGAGTGCAATTTCCGCGAGAGCGGAATCGCCTTTCTCGGCTTTAGAGCTCATAATCGCGCGCATTGGAAGGACGGGGGATAATCGCGCACTCGACTCGCGTGAGGGGTGCCGCATGCCCTTGGAAATCCGCCGCGTCTCTCCTCCAATTTTTTTTTTTTTTTTGTCCTCTTCAATTACCCGAGAGGAGGAAATGATTTATCGAACGCAACGTCAATTAACTCGTATCGACAATTTGATGGAAAGTCGGGACTTCTCTCGCGCCGAACGTTCGCGCCGGAAATGATTTCACACCCTGTATAAAGAATCCGTGTCTGATGTACGGAAACTAGTTGCTGGGAGAGCAACCAGTTTGCGGTTTAATTAATGTTGCAAGACTGGTAGCCGCTTCGAAAGTGTGCGGAGCGTTTGTACCGTGTATATAGCAATTGCGCCGCGCTGAATTATCAAAATAGCCGGGATCTATCTCTTTTATTATTTTATTCGGTCTGGAATCAAGTAACCTTTCTGCGAAATTTACCGTATTCTCCGCGCAATAAAACAAATGAGATACACGACCGGACATTTGCCAATAATCGGACATTTAGTAAAAACAAATAAATTATTAGATACGTAAATAGTAAATCAATTCTCGATATTTCATATACTTTTTACGATGTTTTTACATATTAGTTTCTAACGTTATACGAGCAACAGTTCTTTGATACAATTTTTGTGTCTTTAACAAATGTTCGGTCAGTGATGCTTGTCCGGCGGTACTTACGCGATGACAATTTTGATAAGCGACGAAAAACCGAGCAATCGTCACACGTCGTTGCGCATCCGCGAGAGAGAAACACACAAAGACTTTATTTTTCCGAGACGTTTATAAACGCACGGGCGTGTCGCGAAGGCACGCGAAGGAAGGCGTGTTTTTCCTTCACCGTTACGCAACTGGTCCCCGTCGACGCCCGCTCCGTTTGTCGGCCCCTCTCACGCAAAACGTTCGCGGTTCGTATATTTACACTTTGTCATATATATTACACGCATGTCGCGACGTAGGCGGCGCGAAAGGAAGACGAAATTCGAAGGCCGCGCGCGGTCGCGGATACGCGCGCAGATAGCACGCGCCGTTCCCTTCTCGCGCGTTTATTATCGCCGTACAGAATCGATTATCTCGCTCGTGCATAAATATTGAAATTCCGTTAAATTCTCTGCGTGATTTGTGCGCAATTTCGATCGGTGCGCGCAGTTTTTACGACTGACGCTCGTCTTTCGTGAAACACTGACGTGTTAGACGCATCAAAT
Source organism: Pseudomyrmex cubaensis (assembly GCA_014825685.1). NCBI lineage: Eukaryota > Metazoa > Arthropoda > Insecta > Hymenoptera > Formicidae > Pseudomyrmex > Pseudomyrmex cubaensis. Next base: position 66,711 of record QVOA01013101.1, read on the forward strand.
CGAGAAACGTTTATGTACACGTAGGTTTTAAATAGTAAAGATCTTTTAAGAAAAAAATTGATTACTTTGGTTCCGGGGATCAATACGGATTGAATATTTTCGCGATTGGCCGGCAAACAATGTAAACACATTAAAAATTAAAAAAACAAAGTCGTAGGTCGGCAGCAATTGCCGTACGCATGGCTGTCTTGTTATTTCTGCTAACAATTATGAAAATAATTATAATTATGAAATTAGACAATTTCGTTATAAAATTAAATATACAATTGAAATAAAATTAATTATACGGTTGACTCTGTTTACAAGACAATCATATTCATATTTTCACACCTCCGCTCTTCGCATATCTAGATACGATATCTCGTCATTCGCGTCACGATTCTGCGTCATGCGTGCGTGCAATACGCGACAGCAGATGTTCAAAAGTTAAAATGTCTAACACAGAGCGAAATAATCGTTACAAATTATCGGACTGTTATTCGCGGACTGTTATTGTTTTGAAGGATAGACGTTTCTTTGCTATTTGTAAGACAATATTGTTTTTCTCAAGACAATGTTACAAATATCTCGAAGCGTGAAATTTATTCCGTCATCCATTCGTTATCGATCATTACATTCTCCGCCACGAACGTCCGAATATTTTCAACAGCGGACCGCTTTGTAGAAACGTCGGCCGGTCGAAGCGGAGAACGAAAGGATCGGGAAAGGATGAACCGGAATCTCGGTCTTACGGGATGAGATACGTGTGTGTACCAAGGATCGGCGGTAGGTCGTCGTTCAAAGAAACGGCGAGGAAACGCACCTCACTCTGCGTTCTTCTGCGTGCGGTGGAGTCACACTGGTGCGCACCCCGTGGAGGTATTACTACTACTGCGTGCTGCGCTGATCCGAGATACAAACCGTGAAGCGAAAGATCGCGGCGAAAAATGTTCCGAGCTTGAGCATGAACACCGAACTGACGGGACGGACGCGCTGCGCCGATCGTGTGGAGACCACGCCGCGTCTCTCCGCGACCTTAATAGGCTGCTTTCACACCGAAACCGCGCAGAAGATGCAACGTGGGGATACAGCGTGTCTGGTTGGTCGATTTCTGCCAGAATCTCAACAATTTGCGCATGCCTCCTGTTTAATTTTCATTTAACATTACATAATATTTTATAACAAGAGTTAATATTGCATGTGTCTATAAACAGCGTTTACTCGATAGAGATAAATTGATTCTTTGGCGAATTAATTTAATTTTGACGAATTATGTGACATCAGGTGTTGAATTTTTATTTATAGTGTTTCAACTGTCAGAGAAATCACAGAAGTCGATAGGACGTAAATTCTAATTGAATACTCGAGATTGAACTTGGCGGATGCATCAGACGGTACTTAAGCGGGTTATCAGCGTGTTATTAGCCATGTTATTAGCAATCTCGGCAACGGTGATAACTTCGGTGAAAGATCGATCGAATATTTATCGGTCGCGCGTTTCCGAGCCGCTCCTCCTCAGGCCGGCAATTAATCGTCGTCCCCGAAATAGGCGGCCCTTCTCGTCAATATCGTAACGCCGGTCGACGACCTCGCGCACCGATGTAACCGGTGTATTTCGAGCAAATTTCCAGCTAAATCTCAATTCGCCGTGCGCGCGCGTCGTCGTCGTCGTCGCGAATGTGCGTCGCGAGGTCTTTTATCTCCTTACGACATCGCGGAAGACCATCGCAATGTTCGCAATGGATCGCTGCAGCAGGTTATTTTCGCGGAGTGGTTGCGCTCAAGAGCTTTTTACATTGTATTTCTTATTTGTGACGAAAGAGATGCGGTGGTTGATATCGTTTTCCGATGTAACCAGTTTTCATCAAACTGAAACTTATGTCACAAGCGAGTTTATTTGTTGCGAGTATACAACTACAAGTATCGCGTAATTGCTGTAATTTATCGTTATCGCCACGCCAGTTCGGTAACGTAACGTAACAACCTCTCTGAGTTACGAGCGGCAAGAGACATTTAGACACTTGCATTCATTATCTTGAAAAGAAACGGATTTTAAAACGCGCCTTGACGCTATAAATGTCAGAAATATGATAACATGGTAAAAAAATGACAAACAAAACACAAATATACCAAAGAGACACATGGAAAATGAAAATATTTTGGGAAATATTGGAATGAGATTGAAAGAATAAGATGAAATGTGAGAAAATTGTATCGTTCGCTCTGTGAACGCCGCTTAATCCGAATTTCGCGCACAAAGGCAGACGAGTCCTCCGGTGGAAAGGAGGAACCTGCCGCAGAGGTCTGCATCTTTCTTCCATCCCCCTCCCCTGCAGGCCCGAACCTAATTCATCTGAGAGCCCCCCGCAAGTCGTCCCGCAATCACCTTGGCCCGTCTGTCACTAAAACGCGACAGTTCCGAGAAACTTCAAAAAACGACACATCTGTCATCCACAGACCGTCCCACGTTTCTCACTTCGACACGATCGTTCGTATTCTCACACAGCGAATCAAATTCAATGTATATCGTGTTTTTGTCATATTTTTTTTCAAGCACATACTTCTTCGCTGCAACAATGAAATGTGCTGTTCAATGTTAAGTTACTTCGAGCTTGTTAAAAGATTAAATCTGACCTACTTTCAAAATTGGCCGAGTCGTGAAGACACTTTGCATAGCGCTATAATGACGTACGCCTGTCACTTAGTTCCTATAATAAACGCGATCCTATATTCGCGTGAAGGACGGTTGGTTAAAACTGATCGAATCGACAGGTCGTGTGTGTGTGTGTGTTTTTACATAAAGCGAGATATTGGAAAAATGATGAGAGTTTAAGAAAGTGAAGGAGAGCTGTAAAACACGAGGGGGAGTATTTCCCAAGTCTCTCTCAAGGATATATCTAACTAGCGGCGGGTTTATACGCGTATCAAGTAGCATATAAGAGCTGGTTTCTGCGCAACTTTATCGCTCGCACGTGAAATTCTGCTGGCATAAATAAAGAAATCGAATTTTACGCGACTTGTCCAGCGTACCGTATCGTGAAAGAGAAGTCTACATATTAAGTCTAATAAAGGATATGACGTAAGAATCGGCATGCGTGAGAAAACGAATGAATGTAAAACGTTCTTTATATATCATAATTGGAAGTTTCTCTTATGAGATCGAGTCTATTAATTAAAATTAATTTCTGTTGATATATATCAATATTTTTCGAAATATTCAATTTATGAAACATCTGATATCTTAAAAACGACGGAAATAAAGTAAATGGCCCGATGTTTATCACAGAAATAATTATAACAAAGTATTTTTATACACAAACGTAGAAACTAACAATTAAAAATGTCTAAAAAAAAATGTAAAATATTGAGAATCAATTGATTAATATTTACACATCTAATAATTATTTCTCTTTAATAAACGTTTGATCGTTGGGACAGTATTTTGTTAAATACGCAATAGTGTAAAAGTAGTAGCGCGCGTATGTCTAGTGACAAAAAAAAATGAAACAAAACGAAAAGAAGAGCATTCTCGCGTATTGTAAACTAGCATTTCAAAGCTTATTCTTTCCACGACGAAACGAGGTATCTACTTCTTCCGGTATGTATTTCGGCGAGATTCCCGCACGGGTCGATAGAGTGTACATCTCGAGAGAAATACCGTTTCACGACCAGACGTTGACGGCGACGTCGTTATTGACATGTAACTACTCTTCGTCATGCGCGAATTCGAACGAAATGTTTTCCGCGAAAAAAACCATTGTTTCTCTTCCGCTTTGTTCTCATCTTTAAGAACAACGTTGCAATACATGCGACACAAGTAAAAAACTGGCGATTCGTTGGGACGTTGTTTTTTTTTTTTTTTTTTTAATGAGAAAAGAAAATTAAACAGACGGCTCTCTGAATCAAGATGCAAACAATTAATCGATCGAGAGCAATAATTTCCAAACAACGTTCTGAATCAACGGTTGAAAATGATTTGAATTCGAAACGGAGACGACAAAATGCTTTCTTTTTTTAATATTTATAAGGAAAAAGTTTGCCATAATCTGGCTCTTAAAAGAGAGAGAGACAAAATGTAATGGAAATTGTAGAAAACTCGGGAAGGAAACAATTCCTTTCGAGTTCATTGAGCGCTAATATTGCAAGTGGTAACGCGCAACGAACGTTTTTCAACGGAACAGAATCGCTCGTGACTCATGCTCGCGCGAACTTTATCTGCATTTTTGTTGCCGCATAATGGCAGTCACGTTTGCCGTGATATATCGCGCCGCTCTTGTTAGTTGTCTTTTCGGATCGTATAACCGTAAAACTATTTACATACGTCACAAGTTTTTATGTGTTTTTCACATCTATCAAAATACGTAATAGCGCGTTCGAGATAAGAAACTTGCGCGATACGTTATTTCTTCGACACGGCGAAGAATATTTAAACAGCATTAGTAAGAATAATTTAATTTTAACTGTCGTCGCACACGATATATTTAGCTTATCTACGACCATATTTACAACATTCTTATTTCTATTCTTCGACAGGTCAGAAAGTAAATCAAGAAAACATAAGAAAAAAAATACGTGGGCTAATCAATATCCTGTTATTTTCCAACCTGTGTGACCTGATATTTTCAATCAAGATATATCTTGAATATCTTAAAAGAGACAAGTAAATATACCGTGTAATTTAATTATCATCTTTAACGGTTATTTTTAAATGCAAATTTATTATATTTCGGATAACTCTTTAAAAAACATATTATTTAGAACCTGAAGGTCATCTTATATTATTTTCACGTACCTCGTTCGCCTGTTTGGAGGGGGAAGGCACTTTGGCGGAGAGTTCCTTCAGGAAATCGTCGCTGCTCTTAGTAACGTCTGCCGCACTTCCGGAATCGTCGTCGTCAGTATCACGTACGGGTGAGATGCTTTCTTTACCGCCGCCGCCGTTCTCCTTCTCTTTCGCCCGCTGTTCGTGCTTCGAGAGCAGTTCGCGCTGCTTCTGGAAAAATTCCGGCTCGCTGAAACATTTCTCGAGGCTGGCGGCGCGTTGAAGAGCCGTCGGCGAGCTCGGGGTCGAGCGCGAGAACTCGAGCTCGTCCCGCAGCAGATTCTCCGCGCTCTTGTTGCATATTCGCGGCGGATCCTGGTCGCGGAACGTTCTTCGCTGTCCCTTCGACACTTCGCACATCGCGCGCTGCTAACCAGAAGTTGATCTTCCTAGAGACGAGATTTTATAGCGCGTGTCCATCACGTGTGAGCATTTCTTGGACCAAATCCTGAAAACACGCATTATTTTCCGAAATACTGTCGAATAATAAAGTGAAGAACGTGAGAAATTTGTAGGTTTAAGCTCCGAGTTAAATCGCAATCTTTTTAAGACATTTATCTAGTTTGGAAATATCTGTAGATATATGTATATGAAAATTTAAATACTCATGTACTGAACTGAACATTTGTTAACTTTTGCTCTTTACGAATCAGTTAAATTTAGTTGAACAGTTATATAAATATCGTGTAATAAACAGTTGTCTGTATTTATCTTTTGCTTTTTATAACAAGTTAATTTTTCTTCAAACAGTTCTCAACAAAATCAAACCGTGGATGTAAAAATAGTAGACCTTGTTTATTATAACACGTTATTATCCGCGTCACATAAATTGCGTACAATGTACATGTATATGCACACCTATATTAGAAATATTTATTAAATGAGAGAGAACGGCGCGGTCTCTCTTTTGTGTAGGTTAGGATCGTTATCGCTATGAATAGTAAAACAAAGAAGCAAAATGTCCTTCGATGTGCCAACCATACCTATCCGTATGCGAGCGGTTTATCGAGATCCTGTGCTTTAACAAAGCCAAACACACTCGATCCCTCGAGCGAGGACGCTCGTCGTAACCTTTCCACAACGTGACACTTGCACAGACACTACCACCGCGAGACTATCGGGGGACAGCCACCCCGCGTGCGTCATGCGGAAGGACATCTGTTGCCCCTTGTGCCCGCGCATCACCCCTTGCGAGCTTTCCCTCTCTTTTCCGCGCGCAAGATCGTTACGGCCAGCAGCGCGCATGCGTAATGTACGGGGTGACGCGTGTGAAAAAACAGCCCCGTTGCATCTCGCGATGGCGTGGTGTCGTCTGCCGATAGCAGACGTCTGAAGAAAATGCAAGCATATATATATGTTGCTAGTTTCACAATATAGTCGTCGATAAGAATTTTTTTTTCGTCGCGATACGGTTCAATGCTCGCTTGAAATGCGCGAGATCATTTAATAACACGTTCGCGTTATGAAATCAATTGCTCGGGAGATTTTTTATCGAATGTTCTTGACTTACGAAACTGATGTTTGTTTTTTAAACCGTGTATAAATTTTGTAAATTAAATTATTCGCATTTCATATATATTTTATCAAAGAAAACTCTTCTGTAAAAGTTACTTATTGCTATTGTTGTACTTGCATCTTCTGCTTGTATATTTTGCTTTCTTTCGCTTTGTTATTATGTACCGTTTTTCTTTTTTGCTTCGTTGTTTTGCTAGTTTTATTCTCTCCTTCTCTCTTCGAGTTTCACCTCTTTCCTCGCTATCTTTCCTTTGTTATGTTTCTCTTCCATTTGTATACAGCGCGCACTTTCTTTCAATCTCGCCTAAAAAAAAACTAATATAAGTAGAGTGCGACTTGTCGTGAATTATGACGAGGATTGTATAGGCGAGACAGTGATGACGGCGTCGCGACGTCGTCTAAAACGCTCATGCGTCAATCGATTTACAATTTCCGGCGAAGGAGACTGTGTCGAATTTGTTCTATTAAAAACTTGAATTCTCTCTCCGTTTTTGCACATTCCATTGTCGCAAAATTAATTTCAAATCTTTAATTTCAGTAAAAAAAAAAAACGCTACGTTATTTCCAAATAACTCACTAAAAAGAATTTTTTGTTTATAATTCTTTAAATTTTTCTAACCTTTCGTTCATATTAAATATTAAATATTACTGCATTTCATTATGTCTGTTTTATTTTATTGGTTTTATCTGCCATAATTATATCCTTTCCCCCTTTAATTCGAATTGTAATAGTTGTCTTGACGTAGTGCAATATAAAAATGTTTGGCTACCTACCAGTAGATCTTTGATTTACTTTCATTTCTGTATTACGTACTTTTGGCAGAATGTTGTTTCGACTTATAGGGTTGTGCAGGGTGACATCCCTTATCGCACATCATCATCTGCCATTTAGCTTCTCGTTTTCTCTTTTTTTTTTATTTCTTTTGGTTGTAGAGTAACGGCTTACCTTCCTTTTTCTTTCCATTTGCACACGTAGAAGACCAGCGACAAAATGGCCTCCGAACGGACTCGGTGACGCCATCTCGCGTCCCGCTTGACAACCTGTTCGAACACTAAAGCCTGTTCCACAATAAATGGGAAAATGCGTATCTTACGTATCATGAAAACGGAGCCTGAAGATTGTGGTTTAGGCCTGTTCTACAATACAGTTGTAAGCTGAAAGTCGTAAAAAATTGACCAATCACAGTCTCGGAAATATCCGGAACGAAGTCACCGGCGAACTCATCTCGTGATTCGTGACACACGCGATACTCCGCGCGCAGTGTGCTCGGTACAATCAAACTGTATCATACATACGTTTCACTGCCATTGAAACGTCCTTTTTCCCCCTCCCCACTGGTATTCGGGACCTTAAACACATATATAGTGCGAAAGTGTAGTAGAAGGATAAATGATGCAAGCCAGCATTTGGAATCTGGTGACCACCTCCGTCAGGGTAAGTCTCGAACAGAGACATCCTCTGATTCAACATGCGCGAGTGACTTTTCACCGATCTTCAACTTTCTCTTTGGTCTTTCGCAACATTTTCTGTAACTTATCTTCTCGCACAAATTGCTTTCGGATTAGGTTAGGTTATCAAAGAGAACGTTCGTGATTACGTTTGCGACGCTCGTCACAAGTTGTCTTTCAATTTTTTGTGCCCATAATCTGTTTTATCACCGATCTGTGAATCATGGTTATGTCATCCTCTATGCTCTGAGTGTATTCTTAAAATTAGCTACACCGTGTTGCACTTTCCGCACTCTGTGTAAAGCATGTCTGTGCTATGATCATCACAAAAAGAAGAGAAAGAATTTTAAAAATACAGCTAGAAAAATTAAAAATGAGATGACCTGTGCCATTTTTCTCATTTTTTTTTTTCCAAAATTTATAGCACAATACATGTACATTTATTTCCTAAATATATTTGCCAAAACCTGAGAAACTATTAGGTAATATTACTTTTTATCAGCCAACATGCGTAAAACGCATTCTTCCTGGAATGACGGCTGCACAGCAGCGCAGATACGCCAGTACGATAGATGCAGATTTAGTGGTGATTGGAGCTGGTCCTGGTGGATATGTAGCAGCAATTAAAGCTGCCCAATTGGGCATGAAGACAGTTTGCGTAGAGAAAGGTCAGACTCTAGGTGGCACATGTCTCAATGTTGGATGCATTCCATCAAAGTCACTTTTGAACAATTCACATTATTATCATATGGCTCACAGTGGAGATTTGGCAAATCGTGGAGTTGTTGGTGAGTATTTAAACTAGACAAATTGTGTCTGTTCACCTCAAGTCACATTGTGATATTAAATAATTGCTGGATGTTTTCATTGCAGTGTCAAATGTCCAACTGGATCTCAACAAACTTATGGAACAGAAAACAAATGTAGTCAAGGCCTTGACAGGTGGAATAGCTGGGCTGTTTAAGAAAAACAAGGTTGAATGGGTCCAGGGTCATGGGAAAATCACCGGCAAGAATCAAGTGACAGCTTTGAAGCCGGATGGATCTGTTGAGTCGACCATCAACGCAAAGAACATTCTTATAGCAACCGGCAGCGAAGTCACGCCATTTCCTGGCATCGAGATCGATGAGAAACAGATTGTATCTTCAACAGGCGCGTTGTCGCTCAGTGAAGTCCCCAAGAGTCTCATTGTCATCGGAGCTGGAGTAATCGGATTAGAATTGGGCTCAGTTTGGCAGAGGTTTGCATTGAAACCACAGTTTATCAAAAAAATAATAACACATTTGCTAATCATCGCTTCTGCAGATTAGGTTCCGATGTAACAGCCGTTGAATTCCTACCTTCGATCGGTGGCATGGGCATAGACGGGGAAGTTAGTAAAACGATGCAAAAGATCCTCGCCAAACAGGGTCTTAAGTTTAAATTAGGAACGAAAGTCATGGCTGCTAGCAAAAGCGGCAATGAGATCGTGGTTTCTGTCGAAGACGCGAAGGATCCTAGCAAGAAGGAAGACCTGATTTGCAACGTATTGTTGGTGTGCGTTGGCAGGAGGCCGTTTACGCAAAACTTGGGACTCGAAGATCTGGGCATCGAGAGAGACGAGAAGGGCAGAATACCTGTCAACAATCGATTCCAGACGGTGGTTCCTAGGTAAGTCTCAAATTCGCATAATCATGTTAATTTGTTCACATGTATTTTGATGTCTGCTATCGAATAATGTTCTTGTAATAAAATTTTTAGCATTTACGCTATCGGAGATTGCATTCACGGACCAATGCTGGCTCATAAAGCTGAGGACGAGGGCATAATCACAGTAGAGGGTATTGCCGGAGGTAATTGTCGCTCGATTTGCTTTTCTAACATTAGCTTTTCTTGACTTTCGATTAAATTGTTTTAATTTTTACTTTATTTCAATCGCTGCGAACATACACAGGTGCGGTCCACATAGACTACAACTGCGTGCCGAGCGTGATATACACGCATCCGGAAGTAGGCTGGGTTGGTAAGACTGAAGAAGATCTGAAGAAGGAAGGTATCGACTACAAAGTTGGCAAGTTTCCGTTCATGGCTAATTCTCGAGCGAAAACGAATTTAGAGACGGACGGTTTCAGCAAAGTACTTGCCGATAGCAAAACGGACAAGATCTTAGGCGTGCACATGATTGGTCCGGCTGCGGGAGAGCTTATCAATGAGGCAGTTCTCGCGATGGAGTACGGCGCCAGCGCGGAAGACGTTGCACGCGTATGTCATGCACATCCGGTGAGTAACTTGATTAAAACTAATTCTTTACTCAATTCTTCTTTGTTTGCTTTATTTAAAGAAACGTTTTCAGTGAAATATTTATAGCTCAGTTGATAGAAGTGTTTTACTATTATTTTGTAATTTATATAATGGTTTGTACAGACATGCGCTGAGGCACTCAGAGAAGCTCACTTAGCAGCCTATTTCGGCAAACCCATCAACTTCTAAGTTCTCGAAAGGTAAACAAATCGTTTATCGTTATGTAATATTTGTTAGTTCGTCGCGCGTTCAGCGTTAGAGCTTATAAATGTGGCTGTCCGCTTCTAACCTTGCTGCTGAGATAATGTTTGTGTATATGTACATACATATATACATATATATTGTGCAGGCAGACACAGTTTATAACGAAATCCCGCGCTGAACGCGCGACGGAGCATCGTGGACTTCTCGTCTCGTAGCCTCGATCTAGTCTACGTTTATCGAACGTCACACATAATGCAAAACGGCGCATAATTTTGCGTTAACCGCATTATGATACTGTAAATAAAAGTTTGAAAAGATTTATGCTGCAAAAAGTAACGATAAGTTTACTTCTCTACCGGGAGCTTATTGTATTTATTATATACAAATAAACAAAAAGATGTGCAGCATCGAAACTGGATTCAAATTGCTTTTATCCACACAGACCTTGAGGAAAAAAACCTTCCCTTGACTACATAGTTCTTTCGTATTAACAAAAAATATAAAACGATATATTTGTTTTATTTTGTTGCACAAAATAATTTTTATTAAAACTTGTACCTTTTAATAGCAAGTAAATCGTTATACAATTCTGACAATAAATATGTATTATATACAATTGTTTTTTGTTTTTTTTTTATACTAAATGAACACAAATAAGAAAAGTACTTCAGCGTCGCACGCATTTGTACGGTAAATGAGTTTAATGCTAAACACATTTCTTTTACTGTTAAACTTTACTGTTTACGTAAGTGTGGCATAAGTCTTATACATAACTGTAACAATTCCTTTCGTGTGTGTCCCGATTATTGAACAACTTTCGCACACGAAAGTTCTTCAAGAATCGAGGCTCTGTTCCAGATAATCAATTATCGATGGTCCCTTTCATTCCTCTCGACATTAAGCACAATTTTCTTCTAGCAGTACTTCAGTTCACATCTCATTTCAATTTGTTTACTGATCATACGACTTTTAATTGAACCACTACATTGCAAACAGTTATTACTTTCATTCAATCTACTGAATCTAACTAGAGATCAACAAAGCGCGTTATCTTACGGTATTATCCGACCAATATACAATTATTAAATCCTATAAGTTTACATATACGTGTGTATATTCGCAAAATTTAATATACATATTTATGTTTTTTTGGCTTAAGCGTTTTCGTGTATGAACACATTGAACACATTTGTATACGTACGTTGTGTAGTGTTTAGCATTTGTATATTATGAAAACTACTCGGTGTTAAAAATCTCAAACTACTAATCTCTTTTTCTTTTATATCAAACGTGAGATAGATATGTTAGTTGTCGAAGAAAAAGCTGTGATACGGAATTGTAAAAAGTATCGTCAAAAGGAGACGAATTTCAAAGGCGACTTCGCAAAATGATGGTCCGCCAGAACTTTCGTCTTTACGTGGAAGACGATTGGTGCGTTAATAAATCGCGAAAAACAACGCAAATGTTACAACAATTAAACTTGTTTCTCGTGTAATGTTAGATGCCGCGGAACAACCTGGTGGACATTCCAGCGGTTCCGCGGTTCGATTTTGATAAAGGAGATTTCTCATTATCTTTTTGCCCTCGCACGAATTTTCCACCTTCACGAACTTGATCTTTCGCGTTTCCAAGAATTGCTCCAGATCCATGCGGCAACGCCATTTGAGAGGATTGCCAGCGAACTCGACGATGTGCAGATCCGGCATGTTCTGTAGATCGCTAGTAAAGATGCATTGCAGATCGTTGCCCTCGAGATTCAGGTAGACCAGTTTGTGGAGATGGCGAAAAGCGCCCGGCACGATGTAGCGAATGGAATTGCCGCGCAGATCGAGCCGCTCGAGACGCTGTATGGTGAACCAGTCCGCTTCGATTGATGTCAGCGGATTGTCCTGAATGGTGAGCCGTTCCAGAGAATCCAGACCTCTGAAGGCGCCGACTTGGATAGTTCGTAGACCGCAGTTTCTTATAATGAGTTCTTTCAGATTTTGAAACTTGTAGAGAGAATTGGGCGGTAGGTGAGACAAGTTTCCTTCGTAAAACTCGATCGAGACGGCGTCGGACGATATGCTCTTGAGCAAGGCCAAATTGCCGCCGACGCAACGATATCGCGGTCCCGTGGTATCCTCGTGACGAGTGCAAGAACCCTGAACGCGACCTTCGTCTATACCTTTCGAAGGTGGCTCGGTCGTGGTCGTTGTTATTCTCGGAATAGTTGCTGTTGTCGAGTACGGGGTTGTGGTCGCGTTAATAAAACAATACTCGCTCATTTGCAGCAGAGAATCGCGATTATACGGTATCCTGCGGGAGTCTAGAAAATCAGCCAGCTTGGAGCCGCACAGACAACTCCACGGATTTCCATACGCTTTGAGAGAAGACAGATACGGAATCTTCTGCGCCATGTACTCGACACCGAAGCAGTTCATGTAATTCTCCGAGATATCGAGGCTGTGCAGCATCGGCAACGTGGCGAACACGTCGTTGTTGATTCGGTGGATGTCATTGCGAGATAAATCGAGATGTCGCAGTTTCGTCAGGCCCTCCAGCATTTCGGACGTTATCAATTCCAGGTGATTGCTGTGAAGCGACAGGTAGTCCAAGTTGTACAGATCGACGAAGGCGCGATGTTCGATATTTTCGATGCCGCAGTCGCGCAATTCGAGTCGGGAGAGCCAGCCGTCGAAGCGAGCGAACGCTCGCGTCGGAATAGTCTTTAAATTCGAGAAAATGATGCGAATGATGTGAGCTGAGCGAGGTATGGCATCCAGTTCTCTGAGCGAGACGATGCCGCTGCAAATGAACACCTGTCGGGATTGTTCCCTCCTATCCTGCACGCAGGTACCGGTTCTGTGAACCGGTGGTGTTTCCGTCTTAATCTCGATCTCGGTTGGTGGTCTTATGGTGATGTTCTTCTCTAAAACTTGATCGAACGTCGTCCAGCGAATTTGGCCATATGTGTTCACGACAATCTATACAATAAGACATAAGTACGTAAAACCATACGGAATTAACATAGAAAAATATCAGAGAGTATAAAAATATAAAAATAAAGTATTTTGTTATTTAAAAACGTCTTTTTATACCGTTCAATATTTAAGTGGACGGTTTAAAAAGGCTTTTATGAAAACAAACTTGCAACATGTATTTACTTCGGTGTGTAGCTCTCCGTCGTCGACAATTTCATCTTCTTCGTAGCATCGACCATCGCTGATCTCGTAACCGATGTTGCGATCCGTCAGATATTTCAGCAGATTCCTGCGGCACCCGCAATTCCACGGATTACCGACGGCGTCGAGCCGCTCGAGGTGTCTCAGATACGCCAACTCGTCGGTCGATAAGCACCGCAGTCGATTGTATCGCACGTCAAGATGGCGCAGGGTGTCGGCCAACGGACGGAACGCGCCCGGTTCGACGCGCTCGATGTTGTTCCGCGCGAGGACCAGTTGCTGGAGCGTTGTGAGATCGCTGAACCAATGAGCGGTGACCACCGGCAGCCGGTTGCCGGCGAGCGTGAGACGCTGAAGCTGATGAAGACCGGCGAACGCGCCCGGCTCGATCTCGCCGATCGAACAATCGCGCAGCTCTAAATTGCGGAGGCTGTTGCCGAAGCGGAAGAACACGTACGCAGGTAAACGATCGATCCGCAGCCCGGAGATCTCGATCCACGTAGTTCTGTCCGGCAGTCGGTCCAACGACGTCAGTGCGCTCGTCTGAAAGCGACTGCCGACGTGTTCCTGTGTGTAAGAAAACATTCACAATAGAAGGGAATTATCAAACGAGCGGAGTTGTTTGAAAAATGAAGATAGCCGAGATTGAGATACTAATCAACGCGTGTTTTTTTTTTTTACAGAAATCTTATCGCATCTTGATTTTGTATCGTGCGCTCGCCATTTTGTTCGCTTCGCGCTCGGGCCAATAGGGGCGATAAGTGGCGACGTCACGTGACCGCACACAACTTCGGATTATACTTATCAACATCGCGTCGTCGCGAGCTGTCGTTATGTTGCATTAAAATTCGCGTTTCCGCGTGTATCGGTAATAATTTTCCACATCGCGTGAGGTGTGCGTGTCGGATGCGCGTCGCGTGTGACAGTCGTGTGGTGAAAGTTGTGCGAGGCAAATAACCGCGCGTCGAACCGTTCGCCGAGGCGAAGCGGAAGGAAGTTCGCTCAAACAATCGCCAGTCGATCACGTGATCGCGCGTACGCCATATATGTCGCGCGCCAAAACAAGTGCCTTCTCCTCGAGCGGTAACAACAAACGTTCTTTTTCTGTTCACGGGTGCAGCAGCAGTGCCGGTGCATCTACACGTGGCGTTATCTCTGATGATCGCAAGGGATTTCCGCGGATGACCGTCACGAACCCGACGAAGAAGCCGTCCAAGAATGTCGACGACAGCTCGGGACGTTCGAGGATTCGCGATGCTGCCAAGAGCGCGACTTCGTCCCCCGTTGGGGTGAGTTTGTTCTTATTCAATTACCACGGTTAATTGATCTCAAAGAAC